>JAQFVV010013047.1:0-295270 GCA_028023455.1 Epiperipatus broadwayi | reverse complement strand
ATGTGATTATCATCTTGATGATCCTATTTTACTTCAATATATTTACTTCTAAAATGTTTATTTATGTAGACATTAAAGATTGCAACTTGAATAGAGAGTGAAATTATTAATTCAAAGAAATTTAAATAAACGTCATTAAACTAATAAGTATAACCTGTTCTGAATACAGACTATAGTCAATTATAACATCCAAACTGCATCGCAACTATGTATTACTTATGTAATAAAGGTAGTGAGGCCCAAGGTTAGATAGGTAAATAATATAAATACATAAAAGCACTCAACACAAACAATCATCATCATCATCATGATCAACCATTATCAATACACTGCAGGATGAAGGTCTCTCCGAGTTTAATCCATCTTCTCTGATTTTTAGCTTTTCTTCTCCACATCACCCCTGCACACTTTCTTATTTCATCCATCCATCTTACATGTGGTCTTTTTCTGGGTCTTTTACAATCTCTTGGAATCCAGTTTAAGATTTCAATTGTCCATCTATTATCATCTCTTCTAGCAATGTGTCCTGCCCAATTTTTTCAGTGAGGTCAGTAACACCTGTTTGTTCTCTTACCCATATATTGCGTTTTTGATCTCTTCTTGTTACTCCCAACATGCATCTCTCCATACTATTAAGTGTCCAAGTCTCAGATCCATAAGTAAGAACTGGTAAAACACATTTTTTAAAAATCTTCCTTTTCAAACCAGTAGGCATATTTCCTTTTAGTATCAAGTTATTTCTACCAAAAGCACTACCCATATGTATAACAATCTCAATCTGATTGTACTTGGTATTGTTTAAGGGTTAACTCATGTATTTACATTATAAATCTATCTAGCCTTGGGAATTGTTAGCTTTATTATGTAATCAATACATAGTTGAAGTGTAGTTTAAAGCTATAATTGACTATTTGTTAATCTGCATTCAGAACAGGGTATATTTACCTGTTTAAAGAAATCTTTTTAAACTTCCTGGAATTAATAATTTCACTGTTTCTAATCAAGTAGCAATCTTTAGTGTTTGATTTCCAACTTTATTGTTTAAAGGAGATTGTCTGGTGAAAGCAAGATTGAGATTCTTGATTATAATTAATATTGATAATGTTTAAGTGTTGTCTGCTTTCAAGTTATTTATTTATCTAGCCTTAGACCTTATTAGCTTTATTATATATTCTAACCGTGCTTTTGTGCATCTTCACTTCACGTCGTATATGACATAAAATAAAAATGGGTTCTAGCTCAGTTAATAATTAATAAATAAAATATTCAGCATTAAAATTAAATATTTCACTAGCTCAAACTTAAAATACGAATAAGGTTCAGTTTATAAAAATAAATTAAATAAATATTTAATATTTTCATGAAACTTGGAAGTGAAAATACAGGTGACAAGATAGATTACATTGAGCCAATATCCTACAGGATATTACCTCAATGGCATAAGAACACTACCCTCCCCCCCTTATTACTATTTCAAATAACAAACTCATAGTATTTTTACGACTTTAATAACTTCTACTCACTAAGATTAAGCTAATAATTACATCTTGATCTTCTATTTATAATAATTTAGCTTTATAAAATCTCAGGTTCATAAAATTTATTCTAAGTTAATTAAAACTACGGTAGTAAAATATGAGGAGGGATTTTTATGTCATAATCTACTACACTTAAACTAGTAATAATAAAATAATAATAATATTCTTCATTGTAGAACTAATTCTGTATATCTTTTCTTATACTATAATTTTATTACCATAATAAAATAATCAAATAATATAATATAATCTTTTATCTTCATGTAATAATATAATAACAACGTAGTGGCATTTGATAATCTGACAAACAAAAGTCTGTGGCAACTAATAGCATATAATTCAATGTACTATTATGTTAACAAATTTATGACCAATAAGATAATGTAATATTATAATTACTTAATTAAATGAATACCAATAAATAATGGAATTCTTAAAAATAATTCTTTATTTATCTTTTGTGCAAAATTATATGTTTGTTTCTATTATTTTGAATATCTCGTGATTTCATGCAATGTAGTGGAGAAATAAAGAATTCAGACACAAAAATTTTGAAAAAACAAATTTTAACAAAGTTTATTACTACCAACAAAATAAAATAAACAATTTATGTACAATATTTACAATGGATATCCTTATTTTATACTTTACATTTTTATTTACTGGGTTATAAAAATAATTTATACTTAGTTAGGTCTTTATTTAGACTTGAGACAAAATAAAATATTACCATTTGGTTTCTCGGTATGGTTAACTTATTACAAATATATTTATTTACTTTATTAACAAAAATATTTCATCCTTAATATTATTAAACTATAACTTTCTTAAAACACATTCGTAGGAAAAACATTCTACCGAAAACAAAATTAACATTATAATTAGTATGGATTTCTTAAAATATTTAAAACAAATTTTCATCTTGCAATGTCAAAGATGTTACATACTATCTGTCTAATAATTTATTACTAAATTTTATTAGATATCACTTATTACACTTTGTTTACCAAACACAACATATTCCCATTTAGCCTTACTTTAAATGATATAAGTGTAATCATCAATATATTCCTATTATTCAATAAATAAAATTATATTATGCCTATTCTTTATAACATTTACTTTGTACTATTGTACTTTAAAAATATGCAATACTTATTTTTTTAAAAGATATAATAAGCATTCAAAAGTTATTAACATTTAAAAAAAAAAAAAAATCTTTGTTTTAGATACTCCATTCTAAAAATTTTATATTTCATTCCCGAAATAAATTCAAAATATATTCTATGATTCTTTCCTTTCCTTAGGATTCATTGGACCTTCAATTTCAAGTTATAGAATTCTATTCCTTCTAAGCAAATAAACCAATCTTATACAAAACGATAGCATAACCTAAGCTCTAAATTATTTACCATTTCTTTTCAAAATAACTTACTGAAAGATGCAGTTACATGAAATAAAGATAGCGAAATAGATGCGTAGGACTAAGGAAGAAAGATAGAGTATCACTCATAACATATCTCAAAAATCATGGCACAGTGCATTAACAAGAAATGGAGGTGTGACCTTTGCCTGTCTAATATTCTCCAATATATAAACGATGTTAAAGCTATTCCTTCAGCTTTATTAGAACATCAAATATTTAAAGAAATATAAAACACTGTCCAAATAAAATGTGTACCAGTCATAGGGCTTTGTTAACTATGCTGATATCTACACAAAGACTATAAGTATTATTCCTATTCCTTATCACATCCTATTTTAACAAAAACATTATCTTGGTTTCCTGTCTACCCAAGTACTTCCAAGCCATTATCTCATTAGTATTTGTCGAGATTTTCCACATCTTACATCGATAAATAACTATCTGCATTTACAAAAAACAATAAATAAAATTCACTGATAGTTTAAAAACAATCTCACTGTTCCACAATAAAAGTTTGCTTACTTCATTATTCTGTATGTTTAATCATATACAATCTAATCAGATAATATTTGAATATCCAATAATATGAACGTTTTAAAAGAATCACATAAATATTTGTTACTATGTTGGATTATATCATTAATATAAAAATCATTGTATGCATATTTTCAAATCAATCCTAATTTCATAATGTTTATAAAAAAATGTTGTATGAAAAAAAAATGCGTTTACATATAATTAAACATTTATACTCCATTCTTATTATTCATAGATAATTTAAATGAAAACAAAGAATATACATTATAAATTATTAATATTCATTATCATTACCAAATAATCTTTATCTGGTCATCATTTAGTAGGCTTCCTCCATTCACTGGATATAGAACATTGCATACATAAAGAAAATATACATCCATACACTTTATCTACAAATATTCTTATCTAAATTTTAGATTATTATATTATAAAATTATATGTTATTAACAAATTAATGTTTTATGTTTTCCTAATCTTATAAAAAATAGAAAATTTACATTTAACTAAGTTAATAAAATAAAATCAAAACTATAATTACTTATTTCTTCCAGTAACTTTTTCTTGACAAACAGTTCATGATAAAGTTCAAAAAATATTTATTACTTTCTCTAGAGTTAAAGTTTAAAAATAAAATAATTATTAATCCATTTTAGTAAAGTTTATAGAAAATAATCCTGGGTCTTTACTGTTCAGAATGCTAATTATTAAAAAATCATAATGTTTAAAAATTAATCCCACGAAGTTTCTTCAATATTCTCTGCCGGCATATCTAATGCATCACTCCATCCAATTTAACTTAAGTTATCCAGTAAACTTTTACGTACTATATTTTGTATTTTCATGGATCCACCTTTTATTTGTCTACTATATGTTCATTCTTTCTTACATAGGTTTTATTTCTTAATAAAGTTCTTTAAACAAATATTTCTAAAAATGCGTTTTTAATACTTCTGAGACTAGAAGTTTAAAATATCAAAATGCTTCAGTACTGTATCCTCCTTGAGTCCCTTCTTTAATTCTTGCAAAATATTTTTAAAGAAATGTTTCCTTCAAAAGGACTAAACATTTTATTCCTTTCATTATGATATTCTATAAACAATTCATAAGATATAAGTATCTTATTCTTTTTTAAAAATCTTGGATAAGCTTATAAATAATGCGTCTCAATATTTTTTAGATGGCAAATAGCTTTCCACTGCATCCGTATAATGTCTGTATTGTGGTTTTATGTACCAAAACAATTCTCCAGTGAAGCATTAATAAAATAGTATCAATAAACATTCTATTCATTTTTATATTATTATAATTTATATACATTTTATTTCGTAGTATATCCATTTTTCACTGCAAAAATTTTAGGTTAAATTTAAAATAAAATACTCCTGGTAAGTAAACTTTAAAATTAGAAAATCATTTTCATGAAGTTTCTAAAATATATTATATTTTAAACTCTCTTTTGCAAAATACTTTTTAAAAAATATCAATTAGTTTTTGCAAATAAAACTATAAGAAAGTACTAAAAATTGACTAAAATAAAAATTTAAAAGTACTATCTCTTTGATAGCTACTGATATACCTTTCTCTGGTTTCAATCCATTATTAATCTCCTCTGATACCCCCCATGCAATCGGTATTTATATTCCAGAGAATACATCATTTGATTGGCTGATTCTCACTTTTAGTTTGAGATCAAATTTACATATTTTCAGTTTTACAGAATTAAATTCCAAAATAAAAATTATGACGTAATAAAACTTAAAAATATTATTTAATTATTACTTTTAAACCAATTATTACTTTACTAAATTGATTAAATATTTTAAAAATAACTTTTTAAAAACAATATTCAATAAATTTATCCACTTTTAATATTCAATTTATCTAGTTTTATTTAAACAATATCTGTATTCGTCTTTATTACATTATTTAAACATGTTATACGATAGTTAACTTAATATTTATATGCTAGGTGATAATTCTATCCAACTCCATAATGCAATTCCACATTATTTTAAACTTTACTAATCTAAATTCTAACAAGCAAGTGTGTGCAACTCTATATTACATAAGTCACATGATTAATAAAATTGAGACAGACGATTTTCAATTTATTTCTCTGTCTGGATTAATAAATTGCTACACTTGTATTAAATAAAATAATATCATTATATAATTTGGAAGAATAATTTGGAAAATATAAAATCGAATATAACCTTCACCACCATAAAACTAATTTTTTAAAATATATGATATTAATTATAATTATTAGATATGATTTTATAAATTTAAATATAACATTTACTTCTATAAGTTTAAAACTATTTATATTTAACATTTAAATATACTTTTAAATATTTATAGCTGTGTTATTTAATATGGCCAGCTTTTGCAACCACATGCAACAATATTTAAAGCTTTTACATGATTCGCTATAATTTTATATATTACGTATTTTCTTTAACTTCAAATTGTACTTTATAGCATAATTAACAAAATATAATTAACATATTAAAAGAACATATTCTAAAATTTAAATTTTTTAGTAATTTAATGGAATTGACTATTTATGACCTATAGAAAAGGGCACAATATATATATCACATGCTTTATATGCATAGTATGGGCATTATTATTAGTTTTCTTATATATAATACATTTTTATATGCATAGTATGCATATGTAAATTACAATTATAGTATAGACAAAATTTTAAAAAAGTAATAATATAGTCTTTTTATAATTTTAGGTAATAATAGTTATTAAAGAATAAATTAAGGAAAACATTTACACATATTTTGCTGAGTGTGTGTTTACTCATTCATTCTATATACATGCATTTTTATTTTTTAAATAAAATAAATAGCAAAATATTAACTTTCACTACAAATGAATACCCCCTGGGTGATTTTTTTCCCAATTACTTTTTCCTCTTATAGGAATTTAAGAATAGACTTGTTATTAAGAGACCAAAATGTCTCTAATTGGTTTGTTTTAAAGTCAGTATCAATTTTAAGCATATTCTAAAATTTTGTAAAACTTTCAGCATTAAGCTTAGAAAAATATTATTAACTCAAATACTATGTCAAATTCAGAAATGATGGTAAAGAAAAATTCAAAATGTATATTTTCAACATAAACTAAAGAAATTTTATTTAGAAACATAATCACCTGCAGTGCTCCAAGACAGAAAAACAGCTGCCAGCACATTGTACAATATATATATATATATATATTAAAAATATTGTGGATTAGCAGTCTCACATGGAAAAATGGTTTCTTGAATAGTATAAAATATTTTAAATTTACAAATTTCAACATTTTTTATTTCTTTGTTTAAATTTATTTTTGGGGGGTATTGTCTAATTGAAATCATATAAATTGATATAGCATACCTCTCATATTCACTTCTTAATGAGTTTCCATTATAATTACATCAATACTGTCAAACCCTGCAATCACTATATCTTAATAATTTTGAGTCTCTCTATACCAGGGATATCCAACAAGTCGATCGTAATCCACCAGTTGATTGCAAAGCCATTTTTGGTCAATAGTGAGGCCAATCTGGCAAGAACTGTGGGTAATGAGTGAAACAAATTAAGTCAAGATTTTCAAGTTTTTTTGTTATTTTTGTTCTACTTTTTTCAATTCTAGATAGGTGAAGCTGTATCATTATTAAAAATAATATTTTAAATCTTGATTTAATGTAGCTAATTTGAATTAATAAGTATTGTTAATAATTACTCATGTTGCTTTAATTACCCTGGACATGAGTTTTTTGGCCTGCCTATGACAACAAGTTGATTACCTATGACAACAAGTCGATCACAACACATTTTAAAAATAAAAAGTAGATCTTATGAACACAAAAGTTGGCAACCCATGATCTATACCATGGATTAGCATGCAAAGTTTCATTTTACCACACAAATTATTTAAAGTTATTAGTTAAAAAAAGTCAGAAAATATCAGCTTCAGACAGACTTTAGGAAATTAAAATGTTATCATAAATATACAAGACACTATAGAGAAAAGCTTTCATAAAATCCTTTTTTTTTTTTTTAATTTTACACAGTATGTGCTTAGCGGGCTTTTGACTATTACAAGTTGTAGACATAGCATAAAATTCATGATTACATTAGTCTGAGTTAAAGCTTATACTTTTATAATGAAATTATAATATCTAATTTGCATAACAAAGAAGTCAAACATGCCTCATTTTGATCTCAAAAGAAATGGAAATTTCTGATTGGTAGACTGTTTTGCCTCAAATTTTTGACTTTTTGTCTTTGAAAAGAAAAATTACAATTTTCAGTAATTTGTTTATATATTAAAAATAATTTAAAATTTTTGTAAAATACTTATTTTAAATCAAAAACTTATGCGTCTAATGCGTCTATAATTAGAAATTTATTTGAAAATACTTAATTTTCAGAAAAGCAGCTTATTAAAAGTTTGTTCTAATAAAATGGAAACAGGTTTTATTAGCTAAATAGAATACCTTTTTTCCAATACCAGTAAAGAATTTTTTTTTAAATTTTAATAACTATAAATTTAACATTAACTTTTAACTTGCATTTTCTTTCTTTAATGATAACTCTAAATTTCTTTTAAATTTTAAAAAAAAGGAATTGAAATATCTAATATCTCATTCTACTAACTTTTTGAAAAGATAAAATAAATTCAATAATACCAAGCACCATTGTTATAGTTATAAATTCAATTTATTATTTTATTTTCCTATTTTACAAAGTTCAAATATTAACTTTTAGAATATATATAATTTGAAAGTTTTCATTTGTAATAATGCAATGCTTATCAATATATGATTAACATTTCTTTTATGTAATTTTCACTACACCATTCACATGCAAGCTAAGGATGAGTTTGACATGTGAAACAATGTATGATTCCCAACATGCACATTTCATGCTTGCATGAGTGGTTTCATGAAAATTACACTTTAGAAATATTATTCATTAATTGGATAATTGCTATTCTAATGAACAACTAAAAAAATTAGTAATTATAAGATATAGAAAAAAGGTTTAATTATAAAAAAAAACATTTAAATATGGAAGTTCTTATTAGGGTCTATTCAGATAAGAAGGGCAAGATGTACCCTGAATAAGTTAAACTCTTCTGTAGAGTTTTATAAAGTATTCATGGAATAGTTGTATTTTTATATTGGACTATTTCCATCATCTAATATGAGTATTGAATGTCTTTAGAAAATTTTTATTTTATTTAATGATTCCAAATACATTCTACTGTTGGTAATAGCACATCAAACAGGTTAGTATATGTACAACATTTCAGAAAATATTATTCTCCCCTCTCTTTTAGGTGTTGCTGGCCTGACCAGTGACAGTACTAGCATGGAGCTCAAACCTGGATTTCTTAATTTTTGAGTAATGAACTATATGTCAACACTCTAACCAACTGAGCCATCCTGCCAAAGGTAACAATCTGTAGAAATTTTATATATTTATCTATGTGGTTCAAAGTTGATTAATGGTTTCCATACATTATGTATAGTCACAGTAGGTTGGCTTATAACATTTTTTGCCTTTGTCATGTGAGCAGCTTCTTTAAATTTTCTTCTTTGTACCTTTTCTTCTAAACCCAATATTTTTGGTATTTTCCCAATAGAACATATGTTCATTAGCACATACATGGTCTGCTACCAGAGACATGTTTTCTCTCTTCTAATCATCAATTTGTGCTCTTGCAAGTGCTTTTCAATGGGATGACTGGTCTCACTAATATGTTTGTCCACATTCACATGATATTTCATAGATGTTGTTTTTTCTTTTCAGCATTTCAATTTTAGGCTTTGTAGATGTTAGAACTTCCTTGTAGTGTGGTTTGGCTCTGGAAAGTTGTTCTGATGTTATAATGATTGTAGATTTTTCTTCAATTTGTCTGCTATTTTTGGAATGTATGGGTACACTACAGTACCAATAATTGTCTTTTCTCTTGATGGTTCTTTTTGTTGTCTATTTAAGGTTTTCTTAATAATAGCTAATAGATAACCATTTTCCATAAGAGTTTGTTTTATACAGATTTTTTCTTTTTCCAAATCAGTGGTGTTTCTGGTGTGATTGAATGTATAGGCTAGATATTTTCTGGTATGGGTAGGTTTTCAGTAAACTGTAGTCTTGACTTTGCCATGAAGAAGTTTTGTTACAAGAACATCTAAGAATGTCAATTTTTGGTATTGATCTGATTCTATTGTGAATTTATTTAAAGGGGATATGTTGTTGATGTGTTTCCAAAAAGTTTGTAGCAGTGCTTCATCATGTGGCCATACAACAAATGTATCATTCACATAGTGAAGCCAAACTTTAGGTGAATATGTTATGGAGTAGTTTTTATGGCTAAGGTTTCAAGTTACTCCATATAAATATTGCTAATCAGGGATGACAATGGTGAGAACATAGCCATTTCTCAATTTTGTTGGAAGAATTCAGTGTTATATTGAATGTAAGTTGTTTTTATGCAGAATGTTAATAGTTCCTTAGACTATCAATAGGAAGACCTGTTCTGGTTGTAAACTATTTAATCTTTTTCTTACAATAAACAATGTTTTTTAACATGGTACATTCATGAATAAACTTTCCACATCAAAGATTATTAATAAGTCAGTTATTTCAATTTTTATGTTCTTGATTATTTCTACAAAATGTCTAGAATCCCCAAAAAAGAATTGAAGTTTTTCACCTTGCCAAAATTTGGCAAGATTTCTTCTCAAAGTTCTACATCCTTTGGCATGCAAGACCTAGTCCTTTGTCAGGGATTTTAGACACTTTGTAGAATTAATCAAGAACATGAAAATTGAGTGAACAGACTTGATAACATTTGACATGGAAAGTTTATTAATGAATGTACCATGTGAAGAAGCATTGTCTATTGTAAGGAAAAGATTAAATGGTGATAATAGTTTACAAACCAGAACAGCTCTTCCTATTGATAGTATAATGGAACTGTTAACATTCTGCAAAAAAAACAACCTACTTTCAATATAACACAGAATTCTTCCAACAAAATCAAAGAATGGCTATGGGCTCAGCATTGTCACCCTGATGAGCAATATTTTCATGGAAGAACTTGAAACCTTAGCCATAAAAATATCCACCTTAAATTTGGCTTCTCTATGTGGATGATACATTTGCTGTATGGCCACATGGTGAAGCACAGCTACAACCTTTCTGAAAACACATCAACAACATATCCCCTTCAATTAAATTCAGAATAGAATCAAAACAAGAACAAAAATTGGCATTCTTAGATTTTCTTGTGACAAGACACCCTCATGGCAAAATCCAAAACTGTTTACCAAAAACTACACATACTGGAAAATATCTAGCCAATACATCTAATCACACCAGAAACACAAAACATAGAGTTATATGGAATAGAGCAAAAGAAGTTTGTTCAGAAACCAGTGATTTTTAAAAAGAAAAGATCTATATAGAGGAAACTCTTATGAAAATGGTTACCCTAACAGCTGTTATTAAGAAAACCATAGTCAATTGTTGGTACTGTAGTCTGCCCATACATTCCAAAATTAGCAGACAAATTAAGGAAAATCTGCAATCATTATAACATCAGAACAGCTTTTCCAGAGCCATATACTACACTATAGAAATTCTAACATCTACAAAGCCTGAACTTGAAATGCTGAAAAGAAAAAACTGCATCTATAAAATACCATGTTAATGTAGAAAAACATATATTGGTGAGACCAGCTCTCCCATTGAAAAGCACTTGCAAGAACATAAACTGATGATTAGAAGAGAAAAAACAAATGCGTCTAAGGTAGCAGACCATGTATTTACTAATGAATATATGTTCAATTGGGAAAATATAAAACTATTGGATAGAGAAAAAAAAGTACAAAAAGACAATTTAAAGAAGTTGCACACATGACAGTGGTAAAAAATCCCATAAGCCAACCTAGTGTGACTATGCATAATGTATGGAAACCACTAATCAACTTTGCTCTTAGGAAAAAGTGGAGAAATCAGGAGGAATCTCGAAGATAAGTATATAAATTTCTACAGACTGATGCCTTTGGTAGGATGGCTGTTGGTTAGAGCATTACCTTAAAATTCAATACTCAAGCATATAAGGGTCCAGGTTCGAATTCCATGCAAGTACTATGATTGGTCAGGCCAGCAACACCTGAAGAAGAGGGGGAAATAATAAATCTCAAAACATTATGCATATACTAACCTGTTTAATGTGCTATTACTAACAGTTGAATGTATTTGAAATATTTAAATGAAGTTAATTTTTTCTAAAGACATTAAATACTCATATTAGATGATGGAAAAAGTCCAATATAAAAATACAACTAAAACACCATCATCACAAACCTTCAGGAAAACACTATTCATCATTAAATCTAAAAACTTTAATTTCTTAAAAATCCAAATTGATACCTCAGCAGTACATCAAAGCTATTTAATTCAATGAAAAAAATTCCCCAATTTATGACATCTACATATCTGACAAATTATTTTAAAAAATGATATTACTTACATATTCCCTAAAATATAAATATATAAGAAATTAAAAGACAACATTATAAATATTGAACAAACAGAATAATGAATGACCATGTTCTATAAATGGATGTATTTGTGTTTCATATAATGGTTTATACAGTCATAGCAACAACCCATCTCTAATGCATTTTTTTCTATCTTTTTCTCTCTCTTAGAAATGGAATTGGTGTGAGTCATTTATGAGTGGCTGTTGATAATAATATGTATATTTATTTAACATATTAGATTACAATTTGTTATGAATTTGTTATGGTGTAAACAAATTAAAGTTTGGGATCTTTCCATGTGGTTTAACACAGTGGAAGGATGATAAACGTAAAAGTTAAAAGCCCCTAAATTGCCGTTCGAACTATCTATTTTTTAATATAAGACATCTTGAACAAGTAACCATTATTAGTATTGTAAAGAAATTAAGTCATATGTCACATGACCTAATTTAACAAGCTTGCATATAACATAAGTAAGGCATTACGACAGCTATAAAAAAATTAATAAAATGTAGAATAAAAGAACTATCAAAACAATAATAGAGTAATAAATTGAGAAAGCATATATTCACATATATACATGACTTTCATTTATTACTAAAATTCAGTTATTTTCATTTTTGTCACATAAATTAAATACTTCATTTCATAGGCATGGCTGATTTCCATTATCATTAGTTTTCTATCTTGGTGCGATAGTAAATTAATTTTTTTAAAAAGGGCTACAGTTACCCTACCATAAAATGTACTAAAAGCAATATTAATACTGTATATTCAGAACAAATATCAAAAATATTAAATACAAACTTAATACTTTTTTTCAGGACTAAAAATCCTTTTTGATGTAAATGATTACCTTTAAAAGTACACTCAAATCAAAAATTCATTAGAATTAGAATTAATATTTTCGATGCTTTCTCTGAATATATATTAGTATGACCTTTATTAAACTTTTTATAAAATCCAAAGCAGTAATACAGTGGGCACAAAATGCTTTCACTGTAATAAAAACCACCATTGACAAAGTATGGATTGAGTACACAATACACAAAAATGGCTAGTGAAAAATTATTTAGGGTGTTGTTTATACAGGTGAATGCATATATTTATGAATTCAAATTTACAATTTATTTCATCTCTTTTTAAAAACTGAAAACTACTGAAATTGTGTATTTTGATTATGTAGATTTGTTGAGACAATGGTAATATAAATAAAACATTATATATATATCTACATATAATAATTGAAACTGGATCAATCTTTTTAGTTTATATACAATACTATAGCTTTAAGCACTTGAACCATCTCTAAGCAAAATTTTTGATTGTTATCAATGTTTATTCTGTAATGATGTATAAAGTTGTAATACTTATATTTATAAAGCGCATACTCGTTACATTAAAGTAATATATATATATTAAAGCTACAACCTTAAAACTATGCACCTGAAAAAACGACAGTAGTTTGCAGAGGTCGCTACTGTCGTTTTTTTTCAGGGGCATAGTTTTAAGGTTGTAGCCTTAATATATATAACTGTAATGATGTATATTAAGTTTATGAAGGCACAGATATCTCCACTGGTGTTTGTATATAAGTAATTTAATGAAGCGTTTTATAATTTATTTTTACCCTTGAGCTAAAAACCATATTTATTTACCAGTAATTAGATTGGATAAGTGAGTTTGTTGAATCCAACTATCTGAATAAAATCTGGACGTTATGGGAAAGATCTTAAGTACAAAAAAAATTCTAGCTCTACACCAAACAAGAATTTAGATCATTAACCATAACCGATTAACATTTTATCCATTATACCAAAAGGCTCTTAGCTATACATGGATATCACACATACATTTCATTAAGTTTAGTGAAAACAAATCATTGTGTAAAATAATAACTAGTGAAGATTATTTGCTATTACTATCATTTTAATATATACATATATACCATACAATTAAGTTTTCTAATGGACAGACATTTTTATTTCGATATTCGATTTGAACAGGAAATAATTTAATAAATGCCAAAGGAGGATTTATTTTTAATAAAAATGCCTAGTTCAACCAGGAAACACTTCAGCAGTAGATTAAAGCTGTTAAATATATTAATTAATATGAAATCCTAAATCAGGAAACTCTTAATAGTTGTTAAAGATGGGTTTATATTTAATAATTTTAGACTAGAATCAGGAAATATTTGCTGAAAGCAGTACTATATTTAATAATCTTAAATTCAAGAGGGAACATTTAAGTGCATTATAAAGATTGTTTTGTGCTTATTGTAATAATTCTAAATAAAATAAGCACAAACAACTACTAACAAAATCATGACAATTGATTATTTGAAGAAGAATAGGGGCAGGTGTAAAGATATCATTAAATATTTTTCATGTAGCTTCAAAACTGAGGTACTATAATATATTTTGTTAAGAGAATACAAACAATAATAAAACATTCCTTGTAATCGCTTTATAATAGTTCGTTTAGTTATTCAATTAGATTTCGGGGGGGGGGGGACTATAAAGTTGATGATTATACATAAGTTAAGAGATCAATAATAATCATTATCAATGACAGAAGTTCAATAAATTAAGATTGAAAGTTTATAAAATCTATTACTATTTTTGTAAGCAAACAAAGTTGGTATAGAAATATTTCTTTAATGTAATTTTCACTACACCACTCTCACATAAGATAGGGACTGATCACTAAGCATCACATGATCCCCATCTCTTATACTAGCACATAATTATTTATAAACAAGGCAAAACTCTCCATACAGTAGTGCCACCCTGTTCCAACCAGAGTAATCAATGGATGCTAGTATAAGAGATGGTGATCATGTGATGCTTAGTGGTTTAACACCAATCCTGCCTAATAGGATAGTGGTGGCTATGGTTGTTAAAAAGCCAAAGACACCAAATGTATGGGTGCTGAACTGAGTTCAGACCCATGACTATATAAGCTATTGAGCTTAGATTGAAAACATTTTTGTGTTTTCAATTTCATTCTCATGGTTTTATAAAAGGTGTTTTCTGGAGGGTTGCATTAGATCCTAAGATCTAGGTGCAGTGCTCTCAGATCCAAAGCTCCTCATTGACGAAGGCCACAAGCCAGAAACTAGTCTGGGGACTCCGATTGGCACAGGGTGGCAAGTTTTGCCTTGTTTAAGATAGGGACTGGTTTCTATCTGTTTTTAACACTTTCTGGAGGGATGTAGTTATAAACATAAGAGTTTGTTTTTAACTTACTCTATATATAACATTTGTAAATAGGAGCTTTATTAAAATTAGGTCATCTGACTTGATTTTTTATCAATTTAATTTTAGTTTTTTGCTATTAATGCTTTGGCAATTTTATATTGCTAGAGCTATTAATATATGGTGTATCTGAACTTAGTTCAGTCCCATACGGCTATTTGAGTTAGATAGCTGGATTTTTGGACATTTAAATGTCTGAAAGTTTCAGATTTTCTTCTCAATAGTTAGGCATTGATAAAATGCTGGACTAGTTCTAGTATTTTTATTCCCTAGCACCTCACTGATGACGCTAGAGGCAGAAACTGCGGTCTGAGGTTGAGGGTATTTTTGAAGCTTCATAAGAGTTTGTTTTTAACTTACTCTCTATATAACATGACCAAAGTCATATGAGAAAGATGTATGATCCCCAAGATATACATTTTGTGCTGAATTAGCACTCACTAATTGGTCCAGATCACAATCTCTTACACATATCTTTGTCAATGTTTAGTATATATAGATAGACAATAACTACAGTTTAATTAAAAAGTGTCAAACTTATTGCCCTCACAACTTTGACACAAACCACTTAATGGAAGTATATTAATAATTTTTATTAGTCATTCATTAGACTAGAGATTATCCACTTAACAAGTAATATTTCCATTGTGTAATTTTCATTACACCATTCTCATGTAAGATAGAGACTGTTTTCTATCCTTTTAACACTTTATGTAAGGGGTGTAATCATAAATATATGACTAAAGTCATATGGAAAAGATGATCTTTTATGATTATACTCTTCCACAAGATGTTAAAATGAACAGAATCTAATCCTTGCCTTGTGTGAGAGTGGTATAATGAAAATTACACTACAGAAATCTTGTCTAATGAATGACTAATAAAATTATTAAAGTTTCTATTGTTTTTAACTAATATAAGGTATCAATTAATAAACACTTTAATTAGTATAAGATTAGAATAAAATTATTTAAATTATTTTATCACCTTTGTGTCAGTTGTTGATATATATACTTTGTTAGAACATATTGCAAAATTTGGTGTTAACATTAATTATTTGGTTGGTAAGAGTTTCATTAACAATGAAAATCTAATAATTACAAAAATTAGAAGTGCAACTTATAGATGTTTTCTTATTGAGTTGTTTTAGTAGAAATTCTGCCCAATTTTAACTACACCTGGGCTACATAACAATATTTCACAATAGCAATCATCATCAATTTGTACCCACTACTTCGATTTACAATCGATTATTCACTATAACGATCGTGGAAAATTTTTTTGGCAGCCATCTTGAACTGATGACATCAGAGAATAGATATTTTAAATTCATTTAACCCAAAAGCAAAAGTACATTACTGTAATTGTATAGCACATACAATATTTTATTCATAAAACACAATGTTAGTGCTGCATTCAGTATTTTGAATATAGAACACATAAACTTCAAATATATATAATTACTGAATCTATAATACTGTATACATATAAGTATTGAATGTCTTTAGAAAAATTAAACTTTATTTAAATATAATATACAGTACTTGGATTATTTAAATAAAGTTTAATTTTTCTAGACATTAACATTTATATTAGATGATGAAAACAGTACAACTAAAATACCATCAGCACAAACTTTCAGTAAACACTAAATACTAATATTAAATTGCATGTATGTGTTCCTTAATTACGTATACCCAAGTGGTTTCAAATCAAAAGAAAAACTTTTTTTTTAAAAAAAAAAAGTTTGCATTTAAAATAAGTGTTAATAAATAATCTTTCTACGAGAATGGGGAGGGGGGCACTATTACATTACTAAAAATATACAGTAAGAAAAATAAACTTAGTGTAATTTTTAAAAAATTAAAAACGTTAGATTTTTTTTTAAAAAAATAAATTGATTTTTTCCCCCCTAAAGTTGACTGATTTACATATGCATTAAACCTTTTGTTACTCTGGAGTACAGTAATAAGTCTTTATGTTCAATTAAATAATTTATAATTAAATATTTTTAATTTGAATAATTTCACATAAGTAATAAACATAAATGTACAGTAATACGTACTGTAATACAAATTTTAAAAAAATGCACTTCAGTATGGATTTTTTTTTCATTACAATGAAAAACTTCTGCGGAAGAATATAAAATCTCTTAAATCCAAATTTAGTTCCACTTTCTCTTTCTTTTTGCTGTACTGTACTTTTTAAACAATGAAAATATGCATTTTTTTTTTAGTGATATAAAACTTTTCTTTTTAGATACCATATTTAGTCATCATTGTCATGAAAAAAATCAAGAAAATCTTTGAGCTTGGAAACCAATGTGGATATTTTACATCGACTGGAACCGACCAATTTTTTCCCCATAGACTCCCATTATAAATACGTATTCTGTATTCAATATTCTTGCTTAACAATAAGTTTTGGAGGACCAATTGCCATTGCTAAGCGGGGTAAAGGTGTATTTAATGTTAAAGTGTCTTTTTTAGGTATTCTTAAAAACTTTATTATCTCTATACACTCTTGAAACTATTACCAAAGATATCTGAAAGAGAAATAAACCCAAGATTCATCCTATGCTGAACCAACATCCCTCAGTCAGCCGATGTCTTCACCATTTGTTCAGTATTTACCAATACCTAATTATTACAATTTGATTGTCAAACGGTTTGTACTCATAATTATGTTATCAACCACTTCAGTTAAATACTTTAATAATTATTATTAATCATGTATTAATTTAGAGATTATCCCTAGTATAAATACAAACTTTAAACTTGTTAAATATTTATTAAAATTTATGTGAAAAGATTAATATCAATATTGTGAGAACAGAAAGTTTGACACTTGTAAAGAAGATGTAATAATTAAAGTTTCTCTTTTACAAAGTTCTTCTTATCTTTATAAATTAAAACTATTATTTGTATGGATCTAGATAAAAAAAAATTTTAGACAAATTATTTTCCTTCACACTTCTCAACATCAGAATAATTGATTATCTTATAAGTTTGAATAACTAAGCTTAATAGTGAGCACAATATTTTGTATATATATATTTACATCTAATGCTTGAAGATAGTAAATTAAAATATGAGTATGGAATACCAATTTTGAAGGTGGATATCAAATTCTTAAAATATGATTTATAGATATATTAAACAACCTCCATACTTCCCCACTCTTTTTAAATTCATATAAATAAAGATATAATAAAAAACAGATGACCCCCAAGATGCATTGTGTTGAACCAGCACTCATCAGTTGGCCCAGGTCACTATCTCCCATATCTCTCTCCATTATATGATGAATATTTATATATAGTAAATTGTTAAATTTTTATTTACAACTGTCCAACTCACTCCACTCACAACTTTGACACCATCCACTTCGGTTAAATACAACAATGATCATTTACTAAACTAGAGATTATCTCTAGCAGACATAAACTTTAAACCTCAGTTAAAAATTAATATATCTTAATTTTTAATTTTAAACACTCACACACATGGAGTTATTCACTTTTCTCTTTCTGATGTGTAATATCTTTATAGATATATTAAGCAACCTCCATACTTCCCTATTCTTTTTTTTTTCAAATGTCAAATATGTTGACCGGGAAGCGAACCTGAGCCAACTGCTTGGAAGGCAGCTATGCTAATCGCTAGGCCACCATTGCTTGACTACTTCCTTCTTTTTTTTTTTTTTATTAGATAAAGCTTTAAAAATTTGATAAAAATTGCTCACATTAGCATAATTTTTATAAATAAAAATATTTTTTTTAAATAATGCTTTTACATGAATAGCAGACTAAGAAGTTAAAAAAAATGAAAGTAATCAGACTAAAACAATGTTGTGTAATTTCATAAAAGCATTTGAGGCCTTTTCAGTTTTTATGGCCTCAAATACTTTTATGAAATAATGCAACATGTTTTTTAGTCAGATTACTTGGTAATTTTTTAATTGGCTGTTTACATAAAAACATTATTTTTTAAAAAACAAAAATTTAATATTATTTTTTTACTTTTTAGTTATAATAACATATAATTTCAATTTAAATAAAATAATTTTTTTCATCAGTCTCTTTTAATCATCTTCGTTCATGTGCAATATTATCAATATGATGTTGTTGCATCCATTTTTCTATAAATATTATTCTATAAACATTAAACATATATATATATAACTTAATTAAATCAATTGATTAAGTATGAGTTAAATCAATATTAACAAAATTTTTCCATAAACTTTTATGAGCATAACTTAAATTATGTTAATTGTTCAATGTAAAGATTAATATCATTATTTAATAAAAAAACAGAATCAAACAATACTATGGTTTTCCCTTTTTAAAAAAAGGAAACAATGCTAAAGGAGTAAAAATAAACAAGGATATTTAAAAAATGCTGTAATATATAAAAAGTGGTTTTCCATAATCTCATAATTACTCATCATAATGGGGTATTTATATATTGGACTATTTTCATCATCTAATATAAGTATTGCGTGTCTTTAGATAAATATAACTTGATTTAAATATTGCAAATCCATTCAACTATTAGAAATAGCACACGGGTTAGTATATGCTGAACATTTTGAGAGGTATTATTCTCCCCTCTTCTTTAGGTGTTGCTGGCACAACCAGTGACAGTTTTATCATGGGAAATCAATATTAAAGAATCTAAGAGTTTATGTTCAATCCCCATTCTAATACTGATACTTGTCAGATCAGAAACACCCAAAGAAAGGAAAATGATATCATTTTAAACATTGTGTATATACTAACATGTGTGTTATTTACTAACAATTGAATGTATTTGGAATATTTCAATAAAGTTACAGTTTTCTAAAGACATCCGATACTTATATTAAGTTCAATATATAAATACAACTAAAATACTATCATCACAAATCTTCAGGAAAATAATGGGGTAGCTTCACTGCTTATTACTTTTCTCAAATAAAGATCCCTTTTTGGTTGTACAATCAAGAATTTACAATTGAAGAATTATGGCATAAAAATGGAATTCTTATGAGTTCCAAACAAATTTCTTTTTCCAGAACCAATAATAAAGCCAGCTGAATTTTATCTACCTAAAAGCAACTGAACTCTCAGCAAACTTCAGGATTACCCATGATCATTGTGTTCACCTACATTATAAATGTAATTTAACAGTGATTAGTCAATATAATCATAAACAAATATTAACAACTATCAAATCTATGGCAACAGTAAGAGAATTGACAGACTTAAGAAAGCCATTATATAATTTATCTTCTGGTTGGAATTTTTGCAAGTTTCTTTATATTTGGCTAATAATTCCACTATCTAAAAATAATAATAATTCCATACACTAAGTAAATGAATCAAACAAAATGTTGGTCTTATAAATCAACAACAATCTGGCATTCTGTACTACACTTTACTTTTTAAATACTCAATTAACTTCTTTCTATCTCCCTCTTCTTTAAAAAAGATAAATTATATTAAATTAAAAGTTTTACAGTAGAAATAGTTTTTGTAAATAAATGAACATTTAGAATTTTGCATTAAATATCATATTATAGTTGGATTATGTCCTGTAAGTGAGGGGTCAGAGTGACTTGTGGTCAACATGGGTAGGATGAGAAGGTTGGCATTAAGGTGGGCTTTGAGCATTCCATCATCAGATTTTCAATGAAATGGATGGCTGAAGAGTTGTGGCGTGGAATGGTTTGAAATCTGTCCATTAAAGTATAAAGATTGGCTATCTTAATACAAGCAAAACTTTGATTGTATATATGTGTGATGATAATCTAGCCAACTGATGAGTGCTGGTTTAGCATAAAATATGTACATTGGTGATTATTTATCTTTTTGATATGTGTGTGATCAAGTGTAGCAGCAGTATGAGATAGCATGGATGGTTGAGGGGCATGTGAAAGTCTAAGTTCAAACCCCCTATATATTACATATATAAGTGCAGGTATGAAAAAGCCTGTACTGTAGATAAAAATTCATATTTCATAGTAAATTGTAATTGATTAAAAAGGCTTTTAATGTACATGAATAGAGTATGACTACATTCACATATATATTTAATAAACGATTAGATTGTGAAGGAAAATAGAATTTAAATCATACATATATATTCTATTTTGGGGTAATTACTATTGAAAATAGGGAAATTTATATTACAATGATGATCGTTATTCGTTTTGCTTTTGTTTACCAATTTACAAATCATGATAAACAACTTCACGTGCCTTCATAAAAACTTGCAATGGGAGTTAATGTTTGATTCCTGATATATGTTATTGGGGGGGGGGAGATCAAAATATAGAAAAAGTAAGATTAAATACAAAATACAGCCTTACAACAACAATGTGAAAATAGTAAATGTTATGACTAATATTTGGAAAGAGTTCCCTCTCACTTTATGTTGTTAATTAATGCTTTTAAGTATGGATGGTAGGTCAATATGTGTAAGGGTGGTTATGATGTTGCTGTACTTTTGTAAGCTACTATATTGAAATAAAAAAATAATTTTTTCGTCTTTACCATGTAAAGAACATCTGTTATTTATGTAGAACAATTGCATTTTAATTACTAAAAAGTATTATGTAGTAATAAATAAATTTTACTAGTGCAGTGTTTAGATTGTAATTATCTAGGTCATCATACCTTCTCACTAGAGCTGTTAAACTTCAAGAATACTCTTACCCCAGTCACAAGATAGAGACATTGAAAAAATAAGAATGATTGTCTTATTTTCAAACTCAAATACACATATGATCCAATCATAAGTGTCTAAAAATAAGAGCTGGATTATATAAATCATTCATGTTAAAACCATTATTAGCTCTTATGAAATATTATAATGTACTTTGTGCTAATATTAGATGATAAATTATATAATAACCAATAAATTTTACTAGTACCACGTTTATAAGATAATCATACCTCCTCATTAGCACCGTTAAACAATAATGTTAAATTGTAAGGATACTCTTGCCCCAGTCACGAGATAGAGACTTTGAAAAAAATAGGAATGGTGCTAGTGAGAAATGATGATTATCTTCTATATAATTAAAAAGATTAATCATTTTGGTTCATGGAACCAATATTTGAACTATTTAATAATAAAATAGTTGTAGAGATTTATCACAAATTTTGAAAGATATACCATTATGTATGCATTTGAATATTTGATTTTGTTTGAGAGTAAGTTTGATATGATTTTAATTAATGATATCTTTTACTAAATTGAGATGGTGGAGTACCTGTGGATGAGACTGCTAGAATTTTTTTGCAAATAATTTTGCATTGTAAATAGAATGTTAACTGTAGGAATGGAATGCCAAAGCAAACTATTAAAATTTGAGATTCTTATTCCAAATTAAACAAATATGTAGGGAATCAATTTTTTTAAATGAAAGAATTGGCATACTTTATAAAGGGAAATTCCAATAATTTTAATAAGCCCCTAAATAAAGTAGAAAGTCTTAATTGCTCCGTGAATAAGTTTATTATTGATGTATAGTAAATTACTCTAGGGAAGATGAACATATTGACAAATGGTCAGGAGTTGGAGGGGGAGGGAATTCCTGACAGAGATATTTTAAATGCTTTCTCTGGCTAAGCATTTATCACAAAGCTTGTTGAGGAATTGGCAATCCTCATTGTTTATAACTTACAAGCTTAAGAGAATAGGGTCAAGTGATGTATGACTCTTATTTTGAATAGAAAGATATGTTTTTAAAAGTAAAACATCTATTAATCAATATTTGTTTTTTGAATGTTGATACAAAGTAGATTAGATAATAAGAGCATGGGAAAAGCAAAAAACATTGGTAGGTATCCTTTAAAAATGAAAAAAACTATTTCTTTAAAACATAATTTTCTATATAGAAGATATTAAAATGAATATTCCTTGTTAAAATTGTCAAGAATGATAAACAGTTTGGACAAAAGCTTTTTAATTGGTATTAGGATTCTTAAATTATCCTCATAATATATATATATATCTAAATTTGAATTCTTGGTAATTCTTTTGAATTTAATAAGAAAAAGGGTGAATATATAAGATAAAATGTAAAAAAACTCAATGGAAACTCTCAAGATATGAATTGTATAACACTAAACCTGGAAATATCTTTCCATTCACCATAAAGTGAATGACATAAATTATCCTAACATCAACTAGAAATGGAAGATAGGAATGCTAAATTATTATAGTATTTGGACAAGTTTAGGGATGAGAACTAAATCAAAGAATCGGGAGATATCTAATATTATAGCAATTAGTGCAATTTTTCTGCTTTTCCTAATGTTTTCAATCATGCTTTTAAATAATATTATTGCTGAAAAAACGAGACCTTTTTTTTTTTGAAAACAGAAATTTGGAAGAATGATGGTCTGAATATTATAATTTTTATTAGAAAGAAAGTTAGAGATATTAGTCTTACGTTTGTGAATGGTAAAGGAAGAGTTTGCTTTTTGGGTAAAGTTGATCAATAGTTTTGAATTCAGCTAACATGATAATAATGGAATTCAATATTATCAGAATTGCAGTGTGCAAGATATACTTGATGACGAGAAGGTGGAAAACATAATCAGATGGATTGACTCTAGATATCAATTAAATTTCAAAGTAGTCTTAATTTGATTTCCATTATTAAATCATTACTCCATCATTATCCTTAATTCATTTGATACCCCCACCCCCCGAATGTCAGTCTTCACAGCAATTATAGAATTGCTTGCTGAAATTCTCTTTAGGTTTATTAACTGTTTTAATTTCTGACTTGATTTTGGAATCATTTTCATTACAAGATTGTTTTAAAATAGAATTTTGAATAAACATTGAAACAGGAATTAGTATTAAAGATGGATTTTTTTTATCCAATAACACAAATTTCTTTGCAATTTAATTACTCTTAAATAAATTGCTAATTTGCATTTACCTATATAATTCAGTATATTTTTTTAATTACAAATTCTTGATAAAACCTATAAAAAAATCACTTGAATAAGAATTGAAGTATCACTCAATTATTTATCAAAAACATTTGAGATTCACTCCTTTTACTTCTCTTCCTCATTAAATATATTCCACTTTATAATTCTTTTGATTACACTATTTTCAGTATTACTAACCCTATCTTTCCAATTCATCACTTCTATTTTCTTTAAATTTATCACTCAAATGTCTCCATTTTTTACTATATTATTCTCCATTTCATATAAAAATACAATATTAATAAAAACTTTCAATAAACATCTTTTTTAATTCTAATTTTAGTGATTCACAAAACAACGTCACCTTTATATTTTTTTTAACAAGCTTATTTTTAACTATTACGTTTCTCACCCGTCTTTGTGACTTTTCAAATCAACCAGATAAATTTTTTAAAATATTTAATAGAATAGCATGTTTAATCCTTTATTTTATTTTCTTAAATTCTATTGAGATATTGTATTATAAATACACAGTATCCTTATATAAGATTACTAACAAATTCCAAATCAAAAATCACATACTGCATCTTATATTAATATAAAACTACTTTACACCAACATTAAACTTTCAGTAGAACCATCCAGTTAAATAGAGTATCATCTTAAATTTTGCATTTCATAAATCTAAGAGTACAGGTTCTATCCTTGTGCAAACTGTAACTGGTCAGGCTAGTATATTTAAAAAAGAAAAAAAGTCTTTGACAAAATAGCTTATTTGGTTAGAGAATCATTTTAAATTGCATATTCATTAATCTAAAGACTATTGATTTAATCTCCATGCTAGACTTAAACTGTCATTTGAAGAAGAGAGGAAAAAAATATTAAAATATTTGAAGCATTCTATACTCTCCCTCTCTCTCTCTCTCTAAGATTAAATAGTTATAAAAGTATAGATCTTCATCAAGATCCTAATACACTATCTAATGTATTATGATCCCTAGCATAAGTTACTCAATACTAATTTTCCAAATCAATAATATTGCTAAAAAGTACATTTATTAATGTTCTTAACTGCTTCTCTTTCTTTTTCAGAACTCTCTTGCAAGTCTGCATTGTTGATTTCAATCCATCACATTCAAACTCTATCATTCATGGTAATGACTGCTAATCTATTCTTTCAACTTGTTATTCAGCCATTTTACTTTAACATGTGATTTTCTAGCCAAATAAAACCTTAATATTCACACCAACATATTTTCAAAAGTATTACACAGTCAAAATATATTTTCACTGCGGTCAACATTACTTTGTTAAAATCTCTGAAAATCTTTCATGGAATATATCCACTATAAACATAAATTTTGCTTGAATGTGCTTCATCTCTCTATATACATCAAATCATAACTATTTCTAATGCAATTCTGCTTAAATTTTAATAGCATCTGTAAAGTATGTAATTGTGAGAAAGATGCTTAATATCTATTCTAAAATAGCCTTTTTAAAATTCTCAACTCATGTTTGACATGCACATAATAATCTAAAAAAATCTATTAATTAAAGCAAGCAGACATTGTTATAGAATATTGCTATTACTTTTCATATACACATTAAACCACGCAACACCACATGATCATCCAAGGCTCCTCACTAATGAAAGCCACAAGCTAGAAACTAGTCTGGTAATATTGAATGAGTAGGTACTTGATAACGATTTTATGCATAAGCCTTCTGACATCCATTGATTACTCTGAATGACATTACTGTATGGAGAGTTTTGCCTGTTTTAATAAAATTTATGAGCAAGCATAAGAAATAGTGAACATGTAATGTTTAATACCAATTCTACCTAATAGGATAGTGGTGGCTATGGTTATTAAAGAACCAAAGACACCAAAATGTGTGGATACTGAACTGAGTTCAGATCTATATGACTATATAAGCTAATGAGCTTGTATTGAAAATATTATTGGGTTTTCAGTTTTTTTCTCATAGTTTCGTAGTTAAATAGAGATAAAAGGTGGCTGCTGGAGTGTATGGAGAGTTTTGCCCATTCATATACATATTCTGATAATATGCTGATCACCAGATATAACATGTATCTCTGATAATGAGAAATGCAAAATGATGAATCAGAATGGCAGAGTCTCAATTATTTTACAAATTCTAATCATTGAAAAAAATTTAAGGTGAAAATCTTTTTAAAAGTTGTCAATTATAGCAATTCTGATAAAAATTCATCTCACTCCTCAAATATCAGAGCATCTTTTGATTGTTCAATATTAACAAAAAATACTATCATGAAGATTCCATAAAACAATAGCAGCCAATAAAAATCTAACAATCCCTATCATAATTGTAAAGTTAAAAATAAACAGGCAAAACTCACTATACATATTGCCACACACAGCACGCTAGAGTGATCAATGGATGCCACAAGGCTTATGCATAAAATCCTTATGAAGCATATGAAGTGGTGGTCATGTGATGTTTATTGGCTTAAAGTTAAAAAATACATATTTTCTGTTTATTTCATGTTCAAAAATCAAGAAAACAGTTTAAAACAAAAGTGATTTCGCCTGTGAACAGGCCAATTAATGATTAAACTTCTAAAGCCCACTCACAACTATATTCAGAAGTTGTAGCTCCCTGCAGATACTTAATCCTTGATTAAATGAATCATTAACATCATTAACAACTATTTATTATTTAGAGTTATATATCAATTATAAACAAAATACTTTCTGTACATATTTATATCTTCAAATGCAAATAATTATGTGAATAATCTAGTGTATTTTGGTGAAAAGTAAAGATTTCTGAACTAATTGTAAGTTAAAATATGCACACAGTATGTATAAAACCAATTTGATCAGGGGAATGTAACTATAGTACTTAATCCATCTTTCGGGTGCAAGAATGTCACATAATCTTGCGCAAATGACCATATATTGTTACTTATACTGTATAAAATCAATTTGCTCAGGGGAATGTAACTATAGTACTTAATCCATCTTTCAGGTGCAAGAATGTCACATAATCTTGCGCAAATGACCGTATATTATTACTTATACTGTATAAAATCAATTTGATCAGGGGAATGTAACTATAGTACTTAATCCATCTTTCAGGTGCAAGAATGTCACATTATCTTGGGCAAATGACCATATATTGTTACTTACACTTTATTAATATAAATATATTTAAATTAATAGAAATCAGTCAACACTTAGACAATCCCAATATCAACAACAATTAACAGTCTCAATCTATTTAAATAAATGTATTTAAATAAATAAAGGTTTATATAAAAACAAATGAAATAATCTACTAGATAATCAACGATTTAAAAATAGATATCAACTGTCAGATTAATAATGCAGTTGCATAATAATATCAAACAAAAGGATTTTCCTTTTTTAACTGTCTGCATAAGAATCAATTTTGGCAATTCAATTTATGATAAATTATAAATCATGTAATTTAATACTTATCCCAAATAAATTCAAAAAATAAATTAATATTTACGAATTCATAAAAGTTGCATTTTATCATAATTCGAGATGAATGCTTAAAAAAAAAAACGCTACGGATAACGGTTTGGATTAGAAAAGAAATTTAATAAACAACCTATATATATGTGTACAAATTAAAGAGAAAATAATATTGTAGGATGTTAAGAGAGATAACGATAAGAAAAGGCTGTCTAAACATTCCATTAATATTCTTGTTTCCCATTAATTTTTTATTCACTATATATATATATAGCAATAAACCTAACTTATACGATATCAAAATAAATGAATTTATTAGCAATAACCTGATATCAATTTCTGTGCTTGGCATAAATTTTAAGGATTTCTTTTTTACAAAATTCAATTTTTGATAAAGATATATATATATAGGCGTATTAGTTAGCATATCTGCAGCCACATCAATGGCCTAACGTTTGAATCTAGTTTGGATGTTACTAAATATTTTTTCAGGTTAAGCTTAAGATTTTTCTTTCAAGTAGTTGATTTGTAATCATCCAGGATCACCCCCATTCAATGATTTACCAGAAAATGAGCAACTAAAACTTTTTTTCAAAGTAAACAATAAAGCAAAAAAAAAAAAATCTTAAATGGTAACAGCTTTGCTAACATCATAAGACATTCTCATGTACTGTTCCTTATGGAGCCAAGTGAGAGAGTCTTAGCTCTGCAATGGGCTATTTAAAGTCTGTTTATCCTTATAAATATATATATGTAATATTAATAATGAAAATGAAATATTTGTTTGCTTTAGCAGATATAGTAATAATCTATTTTTGCAAGGACTGAAACAAAATAATGGGTGTTTAACATTATATTCATTTGAATGTACCCAAAAAAGTGATAATGCGATAACATTGCCACTAAAAATATATGCATGAACCTATTTATATTTTAATATGGTTAACAGGTGTTTAGATCCCTAATATATTTGATAAGGCTAGAAATATGAGGGATCAGTATTTTACATTGATGCAATTAATATTAACATTTGATGATTCAATACAAATAAAATATAAATTCTCAGCCCTCATGTTTAACCAAATCAATAAATCATCAACAATCTGTTGTCAAGGTGTCACTACAATTAGGCAATGCTGGTGTTAAAACAAATAAATAGAGTATCAGCTATTTGTTGTCAAGGTGGCAGTTTACGTTGGCAAAAGATTGCTGATATTGTGTTTGTTTGTTTAAGAATGAGGCTGTGGTGATGTCATTTATATATATGATAATTAGTTAACGTATGGCACTTATGGTTTAGATATATACACATAAGTTGTCAAATCAACATTTACGTAAGAAATAAATATTTTTAGATTTTGCCTGAAGACAAAACATTATTTAAATTTCAAAACCCACTGATATAATAAATAATTTAGTTATGATAAGTGCATACTACATGTAAAAAAAAAAAAAAAATTACTTGCTCCTCTTTTAAAGTATTGTAAAAGAAGTTATTTATAATATTAATTAATATATATATCGGTGAATGATATAAAGCTACTACATTTGTGTTTCATTATTTGTCAAAAATTTGCAATTAGTTATCATTTAAAAAAGTCAAGTTTCACTGCTACTTAAAGTAAATACATTAGTGCTTTATATTGTTTATTTACAGCCAGTAATTGTATCATTGTGATTTGTTTATATCTAAAGAATATATATCTATGTAATATCAAGTGATATAAATATAATAATAAAATACAAAATTAAAAATGTCCTATATAAAATTAAAAAATAATTTCTTTGCTATATGTGATGTGATGTATTATGGCTTCTCCTTAAACGAAGGCAAGATTATTTCAGCAATTATGCCCAGATAAACCTGTTAGCCACTTTATTTTTCATTCCCCACTCTAAATTTACCCATAATCTGCTCTATCCCATTTCCACAACATAATCTTTGTCAACTCTATAACCTTTATATCTAAATCCCCCTTATCTTTTCCCAAACCCAGCATAAAAACCAATGGTCTTTCTGTATAATCACTCTTTTCATATTTATTTTTCCACAACTTCATTATATGTACCCTTTCTGTTTTCAAACATTTACATTCAATTAACGAATGCCTAATATTTTCTATTCCTTCCTTACATAATTTACAAAATAAATCACACATATTTTTCCATTTACATGTATATTCTTTTGTAGCTAAAGATCCCGTTCGAGCCTTAAACAATAAACTACTTTCCTTACTATTATCATATATTAACTCACACCTAATATTCTGTTTATTTCTATATATATTTAAACTCTTTTTACTCTCCATACTATTTCTCCATCTCTCTAACTCCCTAGTCTTTATTAATAAATTTATTCTTTTATCCCATTCCTTACTATAACACTCAATAATCCTCTTAACACAATCATCCCATCTTTTGTACAAATATACTGATATAAATTATTTATCCAAATCTTTTGCATACCACATTACCTTTCTCACCCATCTTGTTACCTGCCCTTTACTCATAACCCAATTAAATACTATTTTAGCTATTCTTTTATTATCCATAAACTGCAATCTACCAAACATTTTCATTTTACTTTTTGCATCTCTCATATGAAAACTTGACCATCCCATTTCTTCTTGAATTGCCTCCCTTGATGTCCATACTTCTGCTTCCAATGCATGTCTTCCTATTTCCCTTTTTCTAAGTAATCTAATATCTTTTTACTAATATATAATGCATCATTACCATATGTTAACCTGCTACTGCAACTCCTTTCCATATAATTCTAGCTACATCATATTTATTATATGAAAACACTGTTAATTTCTTTATCAATCCCTTTCTTTTCTTTGCTTCATTTATCAATTTTTTCTCCCATTCATCCAAATAATTTTTCTGATTACTTAAAAATAATTCCCAAATAACTATATCTATTCACCACACTTAACTTAATATCTCCCAGTAAAAATTCTACATCTTCTCTTTCCCCAGTATTAACCATCATTATATTTGATTTTTCTTCACTAAATTTAATCCCCATCTCTTTACCCACCCTTGCACATGTCCTCAACATAACTTCCATATCTTCTCTTTTTTCTGCACACAAAAATATATCATCCGCAAAAAAAAGACCTGACAAAATATATACTCCCTTACTACCTATTAACGGTATCTCTATCCCTCTTCCTAATCTTTCTATTGCTCTTTCCATTTCACTCAAATACAACACAAACAAAATAGGTGACATAGCCCGCCATCTTGAGTATATAAGTCACATTAACATTTAAATCTCGTTAAAATCATACAACACTAATGTTACCACATGAATGGTGTTAGTATTCACAATTTATGGTAGGCTGGTTATTCACGAGGGTACGTTACTGTTTTGGCTACTCAAGATGGCGGAAGAAACCATAAGCTGGCTATAGCAAGAAATTATTTTTTCATTTTATATAAGCATTTTTAATTTTGTAGAGTTATTCATGTATTTAGTTTAATATATATGTATGCATACAGATTCACATTGACAATTTTACTAAAATTCTGAATATCATTTTTTTTTTAGTTATATAAAATTCTTTTTTGAAAAAAACAAAACAAAAACCATCAACTAATAAGTTTTTTAAACTGATATATAGTTTTTAAATCAAAATATAATAAAAATGCATATTTTACATCATTTTAGATCAGAAAAAATTCTGCACTTTAAGGACTAAAATATACAAAAAGGTGCATTAGGTCTTATTTAGTATGAGTGAACAAATGTGAAGAGTTATATAACTTACCGGAGTAATTTCAAATTCATAATTGTTAATAATGGAGATGTTTATGTTTTCAAACTCCTGACTACCATTTCTAAATCTAAGATAGAACATACTGTTCAATAGAAATACAAAAAATATTCAAATCAAGTTATTGATTAAGCCTGCAAGTGATGAAAATTAAGTGTGTTAATGATAATATACGAATTTAAACCATTACAAATATTTACACATATATGTGAATATGCTTATATATCTTAATGTTTTCTGACCCATAATGTCTAAAATATAGATAACTATATCCAAATGAAATTATTACTTTGGAATTGCTTAGAGCCATAGTGATATAATAAAAAAAGCAAGCAAAAACCAAATAAACTGGAGGAGTGCAATGCTGCCATATTAAGTTGATTTATGAGAAGCATGGAATTCATCCACTTATTGCATTTACGAGCCGATTATAAAGGGAGAGAGAAGTGATTTTAAAAAAAAACCCTAAAGTTTTGCATCTACATACCTGAAGCTTGCATTTCATAATACCGGTAATACATAACATATTTCTGTTTATTACTTAAGTCTTACAAATATAAGTATATATTCTCTCCTTAAAACAAAATCAGAAAGCAAAGCAATAGGTGTACATCACCAGTCAACAATACATTACAACAGCAATGGCAATAGATTGCCACTTACTTTAAGACTTTATTTTCTTCTTTGTAAATAATATAAAAACTACTTATCTGATATATTATTGTAAAATGAAATTCCTTACATCATAAATTATAAATAACTATATAAAAATTACTATAAAGCTCAAAAATAACATTTAAATATCTTATAATCAATTTCTTTATGACAAATTTATGAATGGCTAACAGATCTAAAATTTATTCAAAACATATTTGTCTTTTTGGTCTCTCACATATAATATATATCTATGGATTATATAAAAATATAGACAGATCTATTACAATGAAAGTTTACGGAGTGAACAAATAGTAAATTTTTTTCTCACAAAATTGTAATTCATATAACAAATGCAAATACACATAAAGAACACTAAAATAGCAGACATCTTTATCAATTAAGATGTAGGTATCAAATTAGTTCACTTACCTTTTTTCTACCTCTAGTGATGAAAACAATGTACACATTTTTTTTTTAATGAAAGCTTTCTCCTAGAGGCATATATTGAAATAATTTTAGTCATGAACCATAAAAGCATAATTTCAAGCTGATTAACATTGATGTAAAAAAAAAAAATCGAATTAAAACAATAGAATCATCAAATCAATAAATGCCATCGATTGAAATAGTAAGTATCAAAACAAGCATTACTGAGTAAAGTGACTATATACTTAAGACTGTTCAGAATATTTTAACTTTGAATAAAACATCACATATTCTAATCCTACTTTAAGACCTCGAATTTTTTTTTCTTTCTATAATTTGTCATCTTTACTTTTTTTTTACATTGTTTTCCTGCACATATAAGTACTAATTTTAATCATGAGTCACAAAAATTGCTTAATATTGAAGTGAAATAAAAAAAGGTCTTTCTAGAAGAGAACACTGCAAAATGGTTAGAAATTTAAATTCTGAATGTGGTATGGTTATACCTTTGATTTACACTAGTGGCAGTTGAGAGTATCAACGAAGCAATTAATTATTTGTGAAAAGGTCAAACAATTGTTCAAAATTTTTTTTGCTAAATATCTTAGTAAAAGTATTGTTGCTACAAAGGGATTTATTGCCAGCAAAATTTAAGTGACTGGATTCAAGGAAAGAATGACGGCATCGCATTAAAAAAGGCAGTGATGCTGCTAGAGCAGATAGGACTGCTGCTGAATATTATCTCACAAGGAAACAGAAATTTGGAAATCAACAATCTGTAAATTTTTATTGGGGTATGTAAGTTTGATTATATTTTAATTCTTTGTTTTTAAAAGATGCATTATAGTTTTCATTAAAATTAAATTAACTGTACATTGTGTACAAAATTAATTTTATATGTATTTTTACATCTTTTGGCTTAAATAAATGTTTTCGATAGTAATATTGGCTTAGACTGTGAGCCTAGAAGGGTTAATTCTGAATACATGTATTTCAATGCAACCTATAACAAATGAAATATTAACAAATGAACTTCTAAAACCAATAAATTCATTGTACCAGATCTTATTGCAAAATGTGGACATTTTTTCAAGTGCCATAGTTATTCTTCTTTCATATAAGCAGCCCATAGTCAATTCAGACAGCTTTCTAATTACTAATCAGTACGGATATCTAGATAATGTTAGCTAAAGATTAAAACAAAAATGGAAAACTATCTAGCCAACAATTGGTAAGCCTAATGATTAATGTCTTCTATTTCGAAGTTTCTTTTGAGGAAGTATACTAATATTTTTTATTAATCATTCATTAGACTAAAGAATATCCAGAAACTAGTCCCTATCTTACATGAGAATGATGTACAGAAATATTCCTTTTTAGGAGTTTCTTTTATCTTGCAATGAGTTATGTATATATATTAAAAATACTAAATAATTGTTCAAAAGAATACCGCTATATATCCAATATTAAAAAGGTATTATTAGTAAATAATGTATAATGTCCAAAGATTTTTCATGTAACTAATACACTAATAAAGTTCTTTTTTTAATGCACACATCACTTTCACCAATTTCAATATTAATTAAAGTTTAAAAAACTATTTACTTATATTATTTACAATAAGAAAAATGATCAATATTTATAGATATTATTCAATATGGTATGAATACTATTACAGATGTCTAAAAGTATTGCCATCCAAAATGGGGAAAAATAATTTTAAACGGCATAATATATCTTAAATTTTAATATTTTCAATTATTATTAAAGTTTTTATTTATTTAAAAAAAAAAAAAATTAAATGATTTATTGCCCAAAATTTCATGAGAAGCTAGAACACCCGAAGTGACAGAACTGATAATGCAATCTAGAGTCTGCCATCGGACCAATAGCATTAAACAATGTATGACTATTTTATTTATTTTCACACCCTAATTCTGCAACATAAATATATTTTACTTTGCAGAATCTAAATATCTGAATCATTAAAATACCTTATAATTCATTTAAAATTTTGTCATTATTAACTCGAAATAATTACAACTTCAATGTAACTTTCTTAGCTTATTCATGTGATGTGATGTATTGTGGCTTCTCCATAAACGAACTCAAGAATATCTCAGCAATTATGCCCAGATAAACCTGTTAGCCACTTTATTTTCCATTCCCCACTCTAAATTTTCCCATATTCTGCTCCATCCCATTTCCACAACATAATCTTTGTCAACTCTATAACCTTTATATCTAAATCCCCTTTATCTTTTCCTAAACCCATCATAAAAAACAACAATTCACTTTCTGTATAATCACTTTTTTCATATTTATTCTTCCATAACTTCATTATATGTACCCTTTATGTTTTCAAGCATTTACATTTAATTAATAAATGCCTAATATTTTCTATTCCTTCCTTACATAATTTACAAAATAAATTACCCATTTTTTTCTATTTACGTGTATATTCTCTTGTAGCTAAAGATCCCATTCGAGCCCTAAATAATAAACTACTTTCCTTACTATTATCATATATTAACTCACACCTAATATTCTGTTTATTTCTATATATATTTAAACTCTTTTTACTCTCCATACTATTTCTCCATCTCTCTAACTCCCTATTCTTTATTAATAAATCTAATCTTTTATCCCATTCCTTACTACTACAACACTCAACAATTCTCTTAACACAATCATCCCATCTTTTGTACAAATATACTGATATAAATTCTTTACCAAAATCTTTTGCATACTGCATTACCTTTCTCACCCATCTTGTTACCTGCCCTTTACTCATAACCCAATTAAATACTATTTTGGCTATTCTTTTATTATCCATAAACTGCAATCTGCCAAACATTTTCATTTTACTTTTTGCATCTCTCATATGAAAACTTGACTATCCCATTTCTCCTTGAATTGCCTCCCTTGCTGTCCATACATCTGCATCCAATGCTCCGACCTTATGCTAGAGCAATCTACTGTAAGCTTGAGAAATTAATGAACACCAGAATTTTAATAATAAACACATGTAGACAATTCATTCTAAGAAATCAGAACATATGATTCCTGTGATTTATTATACATTTGAAATGATCTATAATTTATTTTTCCAGAAATGGTCAATGGTGTATTCATTATCGTGATATTAAACACCATTCATTCTATTCTTCTTTCACCATAGATTGATTATGCAGAAGTACGAAAAACAAAACAAAAAAAAACAACAAAACAAACAAACATATTTAAACACTATATATACTATAGTTTAAATTCTTTATGTCCTTATTTAGAATAACTGGTTGAAAAATTAAAATCAATGCCATTTAAATAGTCAAGATAGACAATTCATTTTTTCTTTAAAAATAAAACAAAATATACAATACAAATATATATGATTTTTACTAAGCTAGGCGTAATAGTGGAGTTAATCAGAGTAAAAAAAAAAGGCAAACAAAGAATGATGTTGACTATTATGTCAATTTAGTAAATTTTATTAGTAGTATAATTTTAGTGGTGGAATTGGAAGAAAAAGTCATATCAAATGGGAAAATTGTTGGACTTTGTGAAGTGTAAACAAATTGAGACAATTGATTTAGAAAGTGGGTATGTACTGTATTACAAAAGCAAAAATATCTAAGACATAAGTGAATTATAAATAAAAATTGGAAGAATATTATCGATTAGTGGTATGTTTTCAACTTAATGGTAAACATCAAATGCGATAATTTGACTTAATACCACGTTAACAAATTTTCATTGTGATTAAAAAATAGAGGATTTTTATATGAATATACAAAATGCTTTTGATCAGACTAAAACAACCTTTTAAAACTGATATGGAAAACTTTAATACTAAAATTGATAAATGATGAAAAAATGAAAATATTGTAGATAAATTTGATTATGATGATAGAAATGAGAAATAATACAGAAATGTGGAGTTTAAAATTGTATATTATGAATTCTTTCTTTGAAAAAAATACTAAATGGAAATGGACATAAAAGCATCCAAATAAAAATACCATAGAATTGGATTATATTTTCACTAAGAGAACATATATATTCGAAAATTATAATGTTCTTAATGGATACAACAAAGAAAGTAATCATAGTTTCATGGGATGTAAGATACATGCTAATACAAAACTAAAGTAAAAAAATATTAAGAAAGTCAATATTAGCAGTTGATATTCCAAATCTTTAAAAATATTCCAATGAATTTATGTACATCAGAACTTGCAAATCATTGTACAATATTAACAGACTTTAAAGATGGTTCAAATTTAACTATTATCAATGAAATGATAACTGATACTCTACTAAGAACTGAAAAAAAAAAAAAAAATAGCTCGTATAAAAAAGCAGTAATTTACCAGTAAATTTTTTATTAAAACAATATATATGAAGAAAAGAAGGAATATAAATTTTTTTAAAATCAATTCATTAAAAAGAACCAAAAGAAAAGTTAATAATGATATAAGAAAATAGAATTGTAAGATGGCAAGAAAAAGCTATAGAAGAAAATAAGTCTCGGAAGTGGAATACATCTTGGTATTGGAAGAAGTCATTTTTGCAATAAAAAGAGAAATTTAAACTATTACTAAAAAGAAAGATGACTCTATGAATTGTGTTAGAGTTCTATAAAGAATTACATAGTAATAAAAAACAATAAAACAAAGTATCTTGTATAATTATTATATATTGTCTAGCACTTTAAACAAGTTTACAAAGAAAGGAAAAACTCCAAGAAATGATAGAATTGTTATTGCTATATTAAAAAAAGCAGGTGAACAAATAGTAAAATTGTTGACAATGTTGTATACCAAATGTCTAAATGATAAAGATATACCAGGCGATTGGATGAATGCAATAGTAATATAAAAGACAGTTATAAAAAAGCTATTATAAATTATAAAGTTATCAGTCATCTATTAGTTTTATACAAAATCTTTACCAAGATAATTACAACTTGTCTACAGCAAATTTTAGATTCTAAACACCTAAAAGAACAAGCTGGATTTAAAAAATGATTTTAGTATAATGAATCACATCCATATATTGAAAGAAGTTATAGAAAGATCCAAGGAACATGAGTTGCCATTATGCATTGTATTTGTAGATTATAAAAAGGCATTTGATTCTATAAGTATTTTTTTTATGAATCCAGGATACTGTCATACTCTAAAAAATATTTCTCAAAATTGCAACACAATGATTAAATTACATGACGATTCTAAAAAGATTAACATATAGAAAGGCATATGACATGGTGCATTCTATAACTCCAAAACTTTTTGCAGCAATTTCACAAGAAGTATTTTGTGGATGAAAATGGGATGCTAAGGAAGTAAAGGTAAGTGGAGATTATTTAACTCATCTATATTTTGAAGATGATGTGGTTGTTTTAGTAAATAATGCTTCTGAGTTTCAGAAAATATTGCAAGAGTTATCAGATGAAAGTAAAAAAGTAGGACTAATGATAAACGCTAAAAAGATAATGTTCAATAGATTTCTGAAGAAACAAATAAAGATTGAGAGTCATGGAAAAAAAAGTTAACAACTACAAATATCATGACGAGATCATTAACACACATAAACATAATGGAAAAATTAATCACAGAATTAAACTTCGATTGAGTGCTATTAGTAGAAATAATTTGATATTAAAAGGAAATATGTCTATGTGTTTAAAAAAGTGTTTTTAATAGATGAGTTTTACCAGTTCTTACTTATACATCTAAGACTTGGACACATAATGGAAATGCAATACAGACTTCAGCCCACTCAATGAAATATGGAGATATATGTTAAGAGTAACAATAAGAGATCAAAAATAAAATAATATGAACTAGAGAACAAACGGTTAGAATTGACATCTTTGAAAAACTTAATACAGAAATGGAGCTGGGATAGGTATAGTGCTATAAGAAATGGCACTAAATAAACAATTGAAGTTTTAAATTGTATCCCAAGGGATTGCCAAAGATCTACAATGAGACACATGGAATAGAAAAATGAAATAAGAAAATTTGCTACTGTATTATGAAAAAAAAAATCTAAAGATCAGAGTAACTGGATTAAATTTGGATCATGATGATGAATTTTAGTGATTATGTATTAGATTGTTCAAAAACTTTATGGGCTACTTAAAGGAATAGATTTATCAATACTGGTATGTCAAATTGTTTTTCACAATCTAATGATGCATTTTTGAAGAGAATATTTCCAATTCAATCATCACAATATTGACTTATGGATTGGCAGCTAAAACCCTAAAAAAAAAAAAAGAGAAAAATTAGGCAGGCAGAATGCCAATAAGGAGGGTAAAAAATTACAGAAGAAAAATTTGAAGCCTAAAAAGTTCCACAAATATTAATAAAATGATATCAAAGCCACTTCTTAACTTGGTTAAGAAGCTTACTGCAGATAAAGACTTTTCCAAAAACTTCTCATGGATGAACAAAGAAAGAAAAATCATTACTCATAAAGTATAAATTTCTGGACAATGAGAATCAAATCTCACTTTACTCTAACTAAAAATCTATAGGCTAAAATAGGATGAAATTTTTTTTTAAAATTTTGCTCATTCTGGATTTGAACCCAGGTCTAAGATATTTAAAAAAAACAAGTGATATTACAGCATACACTGGTTGAGCACAACTATTATTAAATTGAGTTTAAGAAGTGATCTTGGAATCTTTAGTTAGACTCAATAACTCTATGCTAGTGTTTTTATTCACTTGAAGAACAGATCTTTTATGTGATGATATAATTTATATGAAATTATTGTAGTCATGGTTATTAGGAACAGAACATTTTTAATATAAATAGCAATAATATTTAACATTTCTTTATGCACTCAATACACTGCAATATTTTAATTAAATTTTCAATCCAACTGAGTTTTGATTGCACTGAAGTCTTCCTCAGAACTTTTTTGGCTCTGCATATAAATATCATAAAAGCTGAGAAAAACTATTTATGCAGTCAAAACTGTCTTAATAAAAATATTGCATTATATTAAATGCATAAAGCAATGTTAACATTGTCATGAAACTAATATAACAAATGCAGAAAAAATAGTGAAAGAAAAAAAAAGAAAGAATAGAAAACATTCAAAATAACAGTCATAGATCATGTGACCCTATCTCTTAAGCTTGTAAGTTATAAAAACAATGAGGATTGCCAATTCCTCTACAAGCTTTATGATAAATGCTTAGCCAGAGCCAGCACTTATGTTTACATGCTTCAGCAACTATCTTAGTGCAATATACATAGACTTTCCATACTTTTTAATTAATAATTGGCATTGGTAAAAAGGCAATTAATGTTAATCTTTTCATATGAATCTTGCAGTAATAAATTATCAAATGCTTAGTAAAGAATGTTTATAAGTTATGCATGTTAAATCCCTGCCCTAAGGCAAAATAAATTAAACAGGAAAGATAGTATTACCACTTTTGCTAAGTTAAGTTAATGCAATTTATTCCAGTATTTTAATTTTTTAGCTACATCAAAAACTTAAAAAAATTTTTACATCATAGATTATCACCTAAATAATTATAATGATTCACTAATGTAACCATAAACATATCTTTATAATTTTGTATATGCTAGCCATTGTTAGAAGTGAGATCTGTAACAACATTTTTAACATGTTCATTAGTGAAAATCTATTTTTGTGTATGACATTTTTAGAACTTTTGATAAGGTTATATATATATAATTAAACATTGGATAAAAGATCAAATCCAATCAATGATTGTTAATAATTTAATAGATATGTCTATGAAGTGTATTACAAACTTCATGGTCATAATCATTTTAAATATTATTAGTCTTCTGTTATGTAACAAATAAGTACCTCACTGCAATATATGATAAGGTGCAAAGTTTTTACCTGCGTTTTGGATAGCATTACATTATTTAAAATTATATAAAGGATTAATACATATATATTTATCAGTTGGATCTTTTTTTGTTGGGCTCAAAATCTTTAATAATTCAATTGGAATCTTAATTTCTTAGGCTTTATAACTTTTAATTTCAGTTATTTCACAACTACTTTCTTCAACAATGTATAACTTAATTCTTTTATTATATGAATTACTCATATATTTTCATAATTTAAATGCATCTACTTTCTTAACTAATACTTATAATTTTTTTCCTATAATCCAGCTTTTCTCATCCAAACAGTATACTGAACATTAAATTTAACCTATTTTTCCTTTAAATTCCTTTATTTTTCTATATTACCCCTTTCTAATTAGTCTCTTCTAGTTTTATCAATTTTATATCTAAATTCATTATTAAATGTCCTATATTTTCTACTTCCTACAGAATTTAGTTTTATCCACCATCATTGTTCTACCACATTATTTATTATCTCATTGTTAATCCAAAACATTTTAGATCTCTTATTTCTGTTATAATTTATTCTTCATTGAAACATCTGAAAAATTTTCCTTGAATATTTCCCATCTTTTGTATGAATTTACTTTACATTCAGCCTATTTATGCTTACTTTCTTTTTCAATAATGTGAAAATTTTTTTATATTTCCTTTCAATTTATCAATGAATCATTTCTTTAAGACTAACTTTTTTTAAAACTCTTTTAAAAGATAATCTAAATTCTTCTATCATTAAATTACAATTTGAATCTATGATCAGCTTCATGTAATTTTGTCCAGATTTACAATTTGAATCTATCAACTTCATATAATTTGGGAGACTTCTTAGTAATTTTGCCCAGATTAATTCTTGGTTATTCACCATATAGTAAAAAAAAAATCCTAATGTGATAATTTATCATCACATATTCAATAGTTTCTTTTGAGCAAATATTTCTTTCAATACATAAAAAAAAAATAGGATAAAATCTTTAATGAAAATTCATATAACGGGAGGGAACTTGATAATTACAAAATTGCAGTTATAAATGGCAAAACAAAATCTTTTATTTTAAAAATTAAGTATATCTTGAAAAAATCACTTTGAAATGTAAGTATTATAGTATACAAAATTAGACTAGCAAAAAAAAATTGTGTATTTCTGTAGATATAATTGTAGTGAAACTATTGTGACAATAAAGTAACTACCAAGGAATGGTAACTTTAAAAAGTTATTTTATTTTATTCAATAAAATAAAAACTTAATGATTAATATAAAATTAAGAAAACTCTATGATGTAATTTTCTTTTAGTATGAAAAAGAATATAAGATGTAAAATCTACAGACTTAATCAATACAAGAATGTACCCATAGTAATATGCAATGAAATAAATGGTCATGAACAAAATGCTGACATCGCCAATAATGTCTTAAAATACACCTGAATATAAGTTTATAAAATAACATATTTATGTATTTATTAACCTAGGTAATAAAACGACAATTTAGCTATGGCTGATTACCAATGCTTCAATTTTTTTTTATCATTTTGTTTGAAATTTTATATTTAGAGATCCATTTTAAACTTTAACAATAAATTCTGGTGGTTGAACTACATCATAAAACAATGAACCCTTTTTATGTATATATATCAAAGATTGTTGTTACTTTTTAATGTAAAATTGCTATTTTGAGATAGTGTGAAGTAGTAATCCATACTATATATACCTCTTTCTCTTTCCATATATATATACACACACATACAAATGAAGAATATCTGGCAAAACATTGCCATAATATTTATATAGTATTCTACAAATAAATTCTTTGTAGCATTTGTAATTGCAAAAGCATTTATATTTTTCATGCGAAAATTTAAAAAGGGTAAAAAGAAACTTTTATTAATAGACTATCACACTCACACATGTTAAAATGATAATGCTTTACTAAAATAAATAATAATAAATAAAATAAAAGCCATAACTGCGTTTTAAATAAATAATTTATTGTAAAAAAAAAAAAAAAAAGTGATATATTTATAAAAAAAAAAAAAAATTCTTGAGCAAATGTTATTAACATTATAGCGAATTTTTGCGTAAAAAAGAATTACCTGTTCAATATATATGTGAATAAATGATGGTCGATGGTAATTTTTAGAAGATTAATAACGATAAAATTAGTAATGGTAGGCCGCCATCATGATTCACAGATCTTCAGTAAAAAGTCCTCCAACCATTATTCGCGCAAAATAAATAATAAGTATTTATACATAAAAAAAATATTTTTCAAAATGTTGTTAGCATTAAAAAAGTTTACCCTTTATTTGTTTTGTTTTAATTTTTGAATCATTAAGTATTTGTTAAATGTAAATAAAAAATTTAAACGCATTATTTTTAACCAATAAAAATGAAGAATTTAATTTCAAATTAAGATCATGAAAAATAGCAGACTGTCGTAAAGATATAGTACATAGCGATGGAAGTGTTGATGCCTACCAAATAGGAATAATAATGTTTTTAATGGAGAAACTTTTATTAAGAATGGCTCAACCATGGATACTCTGTTCAGCATCATGATCAGCTCTATTGTCATATTTCAGGTAGGTGTGTCAGTCTTGTATCAAGTTGGTAATAGATGTCGATGCTGTGGGTATTACGGCAAACGATCATTTGGCTTTGGGATCAAGTGCATTGCCCAAACGTTTTCTGCGTTACATGTTAAGGTTTTTTTCTTCCCTCCTATCTTTGCGTATTAAAAAATAAGGGTGACTAAAAGCTTTCTTAACAGTGGATTAACTTACAAATGGAATATTTTTAAAAAAGATGTATATATATTTGTGGAGGCAGTCTTTTGTAATTGAGGGATAATTGAACAAAATTTAAAAGGAAATCTCTACTGATTGGCGATTTCCAATAAAACGTAGCGGTCTATGGTCTACATGTTCTGCGCAGTGTTGAAGCTCTAGTGACCAATCTTTTGTGTAATTTACGATTTCCTAAATAATTTGTGTATAAATCGATTTTCAAACAACTGCATTTTATTTAGCTTCACTATACGTTGGTGCTATTAATTTTTCATTTAATTTATTCTCATTTTAATTATTTTGTAGGATGCTGAAATAGTATCCACAAAATGTTCTGTAAAAGGAAACCGTTTGTTTAGAATCCCGACACATTTTAAAAATGAAGCTTAGTGGGCCAAACCGATACTTTATTTTAATTTTTTATAGATAATGCAGGCCGTGAACTGCATTTTAACACATTGTGTAGCTAAAAGTCTTTTGAAATACGTGGAAATGTCAAAATACTTTTTACGTTGTGGAATATATTTCTTCACTGTGCTGTAATAGATTCTTCAACAGCTCCCGTGTCTTCATTTCTTATATACTTTTTTATTAAAAATATTTCATATTAGTAAGGTTTTTCTTTTTTTAGTTTGATAAATTATAGATATAATTTAGCTAGAATGTGTATTTGAAGTGACTTCGCAACATTTTAAATAAGATTAAAATGCTTTGAGTTTAAATATTTGTTTCGCAATTTGTTATATATTTACAACTTTTTAAAATTTAAGTTACCTGCTAATCTGCAAAGTTTATTAGCCAAAAACTAAAGCTGCGAAAATAACATACAGTTATTATATATATAAATTTAACAAATATTTTCTTGAAAAGTAGGCCATTTGAACTGATTTGGAATTTTTGTACAATGTTGATAGTACGCTAATTAATGTAGAACTCTTATGAGAACAGCATTATCTCTGAAAGTTTACTTCCTGTGGTATTTAGAAATAAGTTTATTTTACGATAATTACTATTTAATTATTCTTTTCTTTTTTAAAAAAAATATTTTATCAAGAAGGTAAATAGTGCTTGGTAGTGTAAGACAGACTATCTTTCGTCGTGTAGAATAATTTTTCAAAAACAAAGCAGGAAATTATATTGAGGGTTATAATTTTTCAAAATTAAATGAAATCTTTAATAAACAGTACCCCTCTCTCCCTCTGGACTTTGTTCACATAGGTTGCCAGCAGAGGGCCTTCATATTGATCATATTTTACGAAATAGGAAAATAGATGTAAAATATTTGGAGAAATTTATTTATGCTATAAAAAATGATTTGATTATATTTATTTGTACAGAATTTCTTTTTTTAATATATAAAAGAATAATGACGCAAAATGAAAATTAATTTTGATGCTAAATTTTATTTAGTTTTACATCTTTATTAACATATACACAGCAGGATTATTCTCTGATAGTACACTATATTGGAAATAAAAATTTTAAAAGATGCTAGACAACAAAGGTGTTACTGTATTCTAAATAAATACATTAATCAAAATTCATACCAACTGCTAAGACAGATATATATATAACAAGTTATAATTTTCTGATAAGTAATTTAATAATAATTGTCACCTCCTGTAGTTTGCAACCACCCAAGCTTACTATCTCAATTTCTCTCATTTTATTGTAAATGTTTGTTTTTATGTTTTAAAAATTATATTACTATTATTTTAATGATATATACTATTTGATCTTTTTCTGTTTTTTTTTTACCATTTTAAATTTTTGCTTTATTTATTTATGTTGAGAGATCAAAATGGAAATAGCTTGTAGTTTTGCTATTTTGCTTTATTCTGAATGCATGTTGTACTTTTTATATTGTTATTATTAATAGATTGTAAATGCACTCTCCATCGTTATTCTATATTTGCATTTAAATTTATTTTGAAGCCTTTTAATATATTCTCAATTAACCCTTTGGAAATTTAAACATCTGAAACCATTTACAATAACAATAATTAATTGGATATTAATTTATTTACTAAAGCGTTTTGAAATGATAATAAAAAAAGTCTTTCTTGGGATTGTAACCATTTCAGAAAGTAGCATTAGTAAATAACTTGTTAATGTTTGCCTAACCACTGCACAAAATTAGGAAATATATATTATTGCATTAACGAATTGCTATTTTGTACACTTAAGAATATATATATTATACATAACAAATATTATTGATATATATATATATTGTATATTTTAATTATTTATATTATTTTGTTTTTGAATTCTATGATTCTAATTAACTAAGTGGAGTATAAATCAGAATTAATTATTTGAGAAAATTGTTGTAGCTTTATAATGATTATATATATTTTTATTATTATCTTTGTACAGTCCATATTCAAAATATGTATTCTTTTTTCTTTTGTAAAATCTGTTAATATTTAATTGATGATTTGTAATTGTTATATTAATTTTTTTTATTATTTAGTTTTTCTAGGATAAATTACTTTAAATATGGATTTCTAATAAATAATTTTAATTTTTATGATATATAATATTTTAAAATTTGAATGTTATATAAAGTATTAGTTTAATGTATTTTTTTTTTATCGATATTTTATTTTTCTCGTTCATTATCATCATCATTCTCAGTCATTATCAATACACCTCAGGATGAAAGTCTCTCCAAGTTCAATCCATTTTTTCCAATCTCTAGCCTCTCTTTTCCGTAACACCACCACATACTTCCTTATTTCATCCATCTATCTTACATATGGTCTCTTTCTAGGTCTTTTATAATCTCTTGGAATCCAGTTTAAGATTTCAACTGTCCATCTATTATTATCTCTTCTAGCAATATGCCAGCCCAACTCCAGTTCTTTAATTCTTTCAACAATGTCAATAATACCCATTTGGTCTCTTACCCGTGTATTTTGTTTTTGATCTCTTCTTGTTACTCCTAACATGCATCTCTCCATACTTCTTTGAGTGATCTGAAGTCTCTATATTGCTCTTCCATTAAGTGTTCAAAAACATAGCTAATTGTTACTCTGAAACTATATTGTGCTAGAATTGCTTCTTGAATTAAATATATATATATTATAATTCGGTACTTAGATATTAGACCTGCTGTGAAATATAATTTATTATTGTGGATTAATGTTTATTACTGTTATCAAATCAAAAAATTGATATATGCATTATAAGAAACTATTCATGAATGACTGACTGGTTATTCTAAATTCATAAGAGAAAAACAAAATATTGAAGATTTTTTGTAATGACTATACAAAATAGTCTATGAACTATAAACATATACACATATATCATATATTGTTCCCTTAGTCTGTTTATTTAATATCTTGTGATGTTCTTTTTTAAATCTTTTCTGTCGCAAACTTTTCTTTCTAGTAGCCTTCAACTCCTTGCATAATTTATAGTTCCCATTGAATTCTATCATCACCATATCCTCTCAATGAAAACACTCAATATTGCACTTTTTTAGTTTTTTAGAATGCTTTTGCAATACTATTTTATAATGTAAATCAGAACTGCTTATCATGAAAACTGTTGTGGACTCATCTAAAATGGATCATCAATAATGGACTCATCCAACTTATAGAACTTTCTAGAATCAGATGCAAACTACAATATGATTAACCTATTAAATAATTTTAAAATAAAAAAAAAACAACCAATAGCAGTTATGCCAATCAAGTAAATAGTCATTGAATCTGATGCCGTCTACATTAATGCATGAATGTTATCTATAAATGTTCAAGTCCATTTGAAAATGAGCAAGTAATTGAGTGAATTAGCAGTAAGTCAATTCACTAGTTCTTTTGCAGACCAATAATTCATTGGTATGGAATTGTTCTTTGAACAATAAATCATATTAAATATTATTTGTCAAATGTAGTCATAGTGAGGTCAAGTTCGTTTGCAGTAAATAGCAATGTTAGATCTTTGACACAAGCGAAGATAACTGGAAATGATAGTTTGTAGAGAGTAAGTCATAGAATTCCTCAAACCTACTTGGTTGTTATTAATTTTGCCAGTCCTAGTGGATGATTAACTTAATTAACTATTATATAAATTTATTATTATAAATAATTTCAATAAATAGCAGAAACTTTTGCTTTACTTTATTTCAGATATTTGAATTAGCTGGAACACTATTTCTCAGCTTTCCAACATTAAAACAATAAAAACCAGACCAAAGTACTCCATAAAGTTTGTTTTTTAAAAAATAGTATCTTGCTCTTAATTTATTTTTCCTGCCTAATCCAAAGAAGGTGTGCCCTTGCTACTGTAAATTCAGTATCATCACATTAAGGAAACTGAAAACAGACTGTCTCATCTTATAACCTTGTCATCATATTTTCAGAATACTATGGATCATTCTTAAGCCAAATTTTTCCAGTGTCTTTATATTACAGTGAAATATCAAATCCCTTGTTTTTCAAAGGAATAAGGGTAAAAGCAATACATGGAGCAAAGTAATAGTGTTAGGACATGATTAAAATACATAGATAAGAACAATTTAATGATTATTCCTTAAAATAATGTATGTTATTTTCATATAGCTGTAATTACACATGTTTAAAAAAAAATGTGGTTATTGTATAATGTTCAGCTTTTTGCAGATCTTTTATCTTTTAATTCAAAACAGTTTTGGTTTTAGTTTTACTCATAATAAAACATAATAAATTAGATATAATACTGATACCATATATTTGAAGAAAAAATTGAAAATATTAAATATCTTAATGCATTAACGTTACATTTAATATTTTCCTTTAATATATACTGTTAGCATGGCCTTTAATTAAATACATTTTAGTGATAGAGTTATCATAGTTATTTACAAATATTAAAACAGAAGTGAAAAAAAGATCTTTAGAATCCTGATTCAATATTTAAATATCTTAAGATTTCATAAAACCTACTTCTGCAAAAAAAATATTGAAACCAACTTTATGCCTTAATTTAAAGTATAATGTTTCTAGAACTAAAACACTTCCATGACCTCTGTCATCATGTTATGTGCATGCTTTATGCATGAAAGACTAGGACTTGATATAACTTTTTTGAAAGCTTTTTTCATCTGTTCTTTACAAATTTTGGCAAAGTTTAGTACAACCTCAAGTTTTTCATCTGTGTTAACAGTTTGTGTAAGTATAAAAAATGGTGATCATGTGATCTTATTTTATTTATTGTTTCATGAAAAAAAAAATAATAGAAAAAAAACCCCTCAGAACACTACTGGAACTATGATGAGAGTATGGAATAGAAGCAATTGCAATTAATTAAAACTCTAAAATGGGTGCTCTTAACTATATCTTTCTTACGGACATTCTAAGACTTCATTTAATCCACAGAAAGGAATGAGACAAAGAGTGCTTTTTGTCATTTCAATTTTTTTGTGATTGATATGATAAAATGATAATTCAAGGAATGATAAGTTCTCAGAGGAAAATATTTTACAGTGCTAATTTTGTATTTAAAAAAAACAGAAAAAATATGTTGGAAAATGAAATCTGTAGAAATAATGGTTTCAGATTTATTTGCATATGATAATTTGGCAGAGTAATAACCCTATGTACAACTAATTTAAATGAAATTCCATTTGTTACTGCTACAATGTTTTTACACAGTAGTAGCACATTAACATTCAAATTCCTTTTTCATATAAAAAGCATTTAATGTTAATATTTTTTTATTACTAGTTGATAAAATATTTGAAGGTTTTTGAAGTAAATCAAATACTTTGTAAAAGGTAAATCACAGGGGTTTTTTGCATGGAAGAATGCGACATCTTCCCTATCATTGTACATCGAAGTGTAATTATATTTTTTGTTTTGTAGTCAGCACAGTGATATTTGTTTAGCTAACCCATATCAGTCTGGGTCCTTTCCTTTATATATATTAGACCTCATTTAGACCAACAGTGAATGGTTAATTGTATTGATTATGGCCCAAATATAGGAAAGATAAACCAAAACCAATAAATGCTTCTTTCTTTAATCACTTTTACAGTGCTATATTTTAAGTTTTTTTTACGTAAGCAATCTTATAGTTTCAAGTTACAGGCAGTCCTTCTCATAACTAAAATTCTAAGCCTTGTTTGTTTGAAAAAAAGAATCCAACGTTTATCTGCCCAGATTCAAATCTGAATTGTAGGCACTAGCCACTATGCTATGGGACTTCTTGAACTAGATTATATTTATAACAGCAGAAATATTTTGCAGATCAGCTTTGAATTGACAAAAATGATAAAATCGTTATCATAAAAAGGAAGTGTTTGTTTTTAATTGGTTCAAATTAAAATCTCGCCAGTAAATTTATCATTTCTTGATGGATGTTTCATGAATTTGCCTAAAAGCTCTTTCACAGCCAACTGTTATAACACAGAAAATTTAGTCGGTTTTACTGTCCTAATTTTCATAGACAACCAGCTATTTTTAAACTTTATTATAAACTTTTTTGATTGACTGAATCATATGTTTTGATCAGTATGATAAATGCAATATATAAATTATATTTTTAAACATAATACTTTTCTTACACTTGCCTGAAAACAGTGACCATATTTACACTGCTTTTTGATTCTCTAAAACTAAATTGATAGACACTCATTTATGACTCAAACAATCTAAAATCCTTGAAAGTACTTTTGTTATGATGGACAACAAGAATATTTCATAATAATTACACATTTTTTTCTATATTTTTATATTTATAAATTGAATAATTAAAGAATTCTTTTCATTAGTTTATCAATATTATGAATACATTTATTTGTAAAAAAATTCCAATAATTTTAAAACTAATATGTCATCTTATTTTTCATTTCCCCCCCACAATCCCATAAGTTCATATAACTTTCCATTTTTAAGATTATAATTTTTAAACTGATCTAATTGGGTATTTTTGTTTTAATCAATATGATGTATACATCATTCAATGTAATTAATAGAATTTTTTTTATCACCATTCAAAAGGCATCAAAATACTCATTCTGCGTGTTTGAGATGTCATTATTTTCATATAAAATAGTACTTTCCAATGATATAATTATTTGTAATTTGTAATACTTTTTTTTTATTAAAAAAAACCCAAAATAACCAATATTCAAAATTATTTATCTTCTTTTGCAATTGTAATCGACTAATTATTTTTAAGTTATCTTTTCAGTTATTGAACTTTTTTCTTAAATTACCATTTTAGAGAATTCCATATTTTCTTTTAATAAGGAAATTACAATACAGTATTGTCAGAGAAAGAGTCAAGATTTATTTTTGTTACTAAACCTAAAAACAAACTTATTGCATCATTAACAAGTTAAAATAATTACTTGCCTTAGTCGTATATCCAGTTTGGAAATTTAGTATTTAACTGCTGTTTAATTTACCACAACTACTAGGTGCTTTATAAACTAGACCTTAAATTTTCTACTAATAGGATATTTGTCAATGCTACTATTTTATTAATCTATGGTCTGTCTTACAATATACATCCAGAAGCACTCATACAATGCTATTTTTTTTGTGTGCGTTTTTTAAATTCTAATTCATAACTATTATGTGATTCTGTAAAATGCTTGCTATTCACTCATCACTGTTTTTTAATAGCATTTTTTTTGTATAATAGTTTTGTTATAATCAATCATGTATTGTACAACAATTTAATAACTATTCAAATTTACACAGTCAATTACACTATTTTCAATAAGTAGGTCTACAGAATACTATTCCCTTTAACAAGAAAAATTCTGGTGTTTATTGATCAACACTTTTATAATCTAATTTGAAATATTGAACATAAGCACTGAGAAAGAAAACATAGTTACTGGTGTGCAAGCTAGCTTTTAATATTAGCTTTTTATTAGTATCTCTAATATTTCCATGAATAAATGATATCAAGTTAGACTTCATGAAAAATCCAACAAGATGCAATCCCCTTTTGCACTTTGCCCTTTCAAAAATATGTATACACCTGGTTCTCATTTTACATGATAGATAGGTTCCTCAGAAAACACGCGCAAACGAAATTGTGCAAAAATAGACGTAACTTACCTTGAAAAAGGGGGGATACGGACTGTGATTTTTCAAAAATCGCGTAAAAGCAAAGCACCAACGTAAAATTATTTTAAAATTCGTGCAAAAAAAAAATAAGGAAATAAAATATGCTTAATAAAAAATTTCAAATTTGAAAAAAATTGATACAAGACAAACTTTTTTTAACTATAATATTTAATTTTATTCAAAACAATATATTTTTATGCATAATTTACAGTAATTTATATTTTTTTATACATGTTTTAATTATTATTGCTATTTGCCGGTATACAGGTTCATTTGCAAACTGATAAAAAAATCAGATTCTTCACAAGATGAAATACAACTAGCACCAATGTCACTCTCATGTTGTGTTAATTAATGGTTTTCTGGTGACAACATAATTAGTAATTAATCTAACAACTAAAAATTAAATTCTTATTTTTGTCTTTAATTTTCAATTTTAATTGTGCCCACTGCTATTACTCACCTTTTAAAAATAAACTTGCGGACACTAAATGATTAATAATTGATTACATTCTTTTTTAAAAAGCAAAAACAGAATGTGATTTAAAATGCAAAATTAACACGCACAATGTTTGAACAAATTTACATTATAATCTTGGAAAATTTAATGTGTGTATACATAAAATGTGGAAATCATGATTTTAATTTCATTATTGCATAAAATCTTACTATTATAAAGCACTGAAAATATTGAAATTACTAACATGAAAGTCGAATTCCAATAGTAATGTGCTATTATAGTACTTTCAATATAACGTTAAGTGCACAAAATTTATTATTTAAAGTAATAGCGTATTATCGGAGTTCAACTTCCGGTGAAACCTGAATTGCGTAACTTCAAAATCGTGTTAAATAAGTCTGCGTAAAAAGAGACCCAGGTGTAACTGTTTTGTTTTTTTGTTCATTTTTTTTATTTTATGTAAAGTAAACTTCATCAGGTATGCCAATATATATTTTAAATCTTGACTTGAAAAAATTTCAAAAGTTATTCTAAATTCAAGTCCCATCCACATTAAGAAAAATTTAAATATTTATTGTGCCTATATTTAAAAAACTAAAAGAAAATACTTCTTTTTATTATCTCCAGTACTTTTTATATTTTATCATTGCTATGATTGATATTAGAGTTATTTCTAACAGTTAAAGTAATAATTTTTCAGGCCTGGTGACTTAGCTAAATTTTCTATTACACGTTAAGAAAAATTACTTTCCTCTCCCAAATTGTCCTGCCTTTCAAGATAGTGACTAATAATTCCCCATCTGTGAAATATATCTCTATTGTTTTTTAATGTTTAAATACCAGTATAGCATATATACTTAAGCTAGATGTAATTAGACTGGATTTGAACCCAGACTTTTTTTCCCTTCAGTTATTTACTCCATCTTTTTCACATATATGTGATCATATGTATTGGTCTTGTATAAGATGGAGTGATGACTGCAGGGAGCTTGAAAGTCTGGGTTCAAATCCCCTCTAATTTTTATTATTTTTTTAACATCAAATATTTCACATAGTTTCATGTTTGCATACAAAGAAGGAATTAATTGGAATGGTTGTTACATGTCAATAAGGAATGGACAGTCTTATAGTTAAAGCAGTTAAGATAACTGATGACTTCAAAAACTCATCATAACTATATTGTCTTCAGTTACTTAGATTGACATTAACTGAAGACAATATGATCAAAAAAGAAATAGAAAGAATATAAAGAAGAGTCACACTAATTGTACAGAAAATTAGTCTTTGATGAACCAATGTTATATTCTACAAAGAGTAAAAAATATTTCTTAATTACATTTAATACTCTATAAATTTTGCAAGCAATTGTTTAAATTGTAACTCTATAGAAGGTAAACAAACTTCCACACCAGTGCTGTTTAAACAAGATGATAAAACTATAAGGATATTCTTGCCTCAGTGATAAGATGAAGTCTTTAAGGAAATAAGAGCAGCCGTCTTATTTCCGAACTCACATGGTAATTTATGAGCTAAATATCTTTACCTAGTGGCTGGGGTAAGAATATTCTTACAGTTTTATAATCAAACCTCCACACCAGCACCATTTAAACAATATGATAAAACTGTAAAGATACTCTCACCCCAGCCATAAATTACCATATGATTTCGGAAATAAGATGGACCATTCTTATTTCCGTAAAGACTTTATCTTGTGGTTGGGGCAAGAGTATCCTTACAGTTTTGTCATCTTGTTTAAAGACGCTGGTGTGGAGATTTGTTTACCTTCTATATGATTACATTTAATTAACCCCTATATCAGAAAATGATTCTACTATCCACCAGACCAAATTCAACCCTGACTTTTTTTTTTATAAGAATGTATATATAAATTCTTGGATAGGAGATGGAGACGTAATACTAGTTTTACATATATAGTAAAGGAAATATTTTTTCTTTTTAAAAAAAAACAAAAACAATTTTATTAACTATAAGTATTAAAAATGTAACTTTTTTCCTAATACTAAAATATTTGATTAGAAAAAGGATTATTAAGATATATGACTGAAATATTATGTGAGCTCCATCTAATACCTTTATTTTTTAATAATCAGATGTTATTTTTAATGATTATTTTACTTTGTAATTAGGATATCAATTTAGTGCTTTTAATTTAATCTATCATAGAAATTCATTAAAGTTTTCATGTTGTAATACATTGTTGCCGTATTTATAAATCTACCTATGGACAGAAGTTTTAAAATTAATAAATGAAGAGATTAACATATCTAATTTAATAAAGTAGTAATGATTTTTAATCATACTTGACTCAGATCAATGGGATAATTATAACGTATAAACATGAGAGAGAGGGTTTATCATTTTTAGTCCTACTTGGTTTAGAGGAGTCGTGAAATAGCAATGGTCAAGTTCCATTGAAGTTGTTTCTGCTCTGTTATTTCCGATATCCAAACTTCGTATGAATTTCCGAGCAATATATATATTTATTGATATAATTAATTCCGAAAGACAAATTATAATTTTGGAAAAGCAAAAAAGTAAAGCATGCTTTTTACACACACACACAAAAAAAAACAAATCCCATCTTTTTGTGTTTTTATGGTTAAAATATTACAAAATATATTATTTATATCTGTTGATCCCAATTAAAAAAAAAAAACACCTTTCCAAACTTCTTCATCCATCAATTTTAATAACATGTTCATGCGTTCATTTTATTCAAAAATGTAATTATGACAATAATAAGTACTAGAGAGTCTTAAATCTAGAAAACAATTTTAAAAATTATTTTAATTAAAAGGGGAGACAATATGGTGCCAGATGTCAATTAAGTCTGGCAAAAAAATTTTTTTTTAAAAAGATAACTATTTATATTTGGCTATTTTTTAAATCGACTAACTAACCCAGGTATTAATTTAGAATACTGGTTAAATTTGCTAAGCAATATTAAATATGAAAAGGAAAACGGAAGTGCCTAAGGATCCAACTTTTTCTACTACCCTGTTTATAAATATATAAATATAATAAGGTCATAATGAATGACGCATTTAATAATGAAGTGTAAGAATTGTTGCAGCATACGCATATTTTATATCGTAATAAGTATATAAATAGAAGAATTTGAACTCAGGATTTTTCAATCTATTCATCCTCTGGTCCATTTCAAACAACTGATACACATAACCACGCACATGGAAAAAAAAACCCATGATCTCAAATATATATATTTTGTGCAGAACCAGCTCTCATCAGTTGGGCTAGGTTATAATCTCCCATACATATACAATCACTGCTTCTCACATTTTAATGGATAGGCTTCAATCTTCTCACCTTACCAACTATTCAACCATCCATTTCATTGGAAAACCAATGATGTCTTACTCAAAGCTCTTATTGGATTTTATATTGTAGTCATACTCATGTAGATATTATGTCAATCTAACCTCTCACATTATCAGACCGTTGCATATCCATATATATTAATAGAAGAAGAATGATTTGAAATTATAACAAGATGTAATCTATTTCCCAAGCAATATGTAATTCTAAGATTTTTCAATGAAATGAATGATTGAATAGTTGTTAGGGCGAGAAGATAAAGCATGTCCATTAAAGAATGAGGAATTGCTATCTTAATATAAACTGAGCACTGATTGTATATATGTATGGGTGATTACGTTATGGTCCAACTGATGAGTGCTGGTTCCGCACAAAATATGTATATTGGGGACCATATATCATTTTCACATTTGTGGTCATGGGGAGGGAAAATTGAAAAATTCTGAGTTCAAATCCCTCTACTTACATATATAAGAAAGAATTCAGTATAAGCAAATTACATACTGCCATAGAATTACATAAGTATAATAAATAATAATTTTTCTTAACACAAATTAAATTTACAGACTAAAAGTAAAATTACTTTGCTAGCAAATTACAATAAAAATAATTTATTGCAAGTTGTTGGAAAATTATAAAACAAAAATCAGGTAAAAGATGTATCTGTCACCATTTATATCTTTGTTAATTTCTGGTCCATTTTTTTTTTTCACATTTAAAATATAATCTTGGTGTTTTATATCGAATCTTCAACTGACATAAGTTCAATGATTATCATTTAATGCAAATCATTCATTTTTTATCAATTTGACTGTTTAATGCACTTGCATTATTGTGGCTTTTGTTTCTAGTTAGCTTTCTTTTTTTAAGAAAAGGTCTTGCTTTAAATTAGTCAATTTTGTATACTGCTTCCTTGTTGTACTTCATGTTATGGTTGCAAAAGAAATAGAATACAATTTTGTTGTTTTTCTATCTTCTTACATACTGATCATTTGCAAAAGAAAAAAAAAAACATACATTAGGAATGCATATGTAGGTAAATGGATTGTTCTCCGGAACATGAGGGTTCAGAATGACTTAACGTCAACATTGGTAGGATGACAACCATGGCACTAAGAGGCTTTGAACATTCCATCATCAGATTTTCAATGAAATGGACGACTGAAGAGTTGTGGATTGGAGTAGTTTGAAACCTGTCTATTAAAGTATGAAGATTGGCTATCTTAATATAAAGCTGAGCATTGATTATATATATATGTGTGAGATAGGAATCTGGATCAACTGATGAGTGCTGGTTTAGCACGAAATACGCATATTGGTGATTATTTATCTTTTCAACATGTGTGTGATCGGGTGGGTCAGCAATATGAGATGACATAAAGAATTGAGGGTCATATGAAAGTCTGAGTTTGAATCCCTAATATATTTTGAATGGTAATAAGTTTTTAAAAATTTAATTTTAATTATTTTATGCACAAAAAAAAACAAAAACATTTTTTTCTTTAATGTATTTAAAATATATATTTTTAAAGATGTTCATTAAAATAAATTAAGTGATTACATTAAAATACATTAAATAATGATATTATAGGTAATTCATATGTGTGTAAACAAAAATTAAATGTGAAGTATAATTAAAGATCTTAAAAGAAACTGAGAACCATGTAAAAATACAATATAAGCAAAAACTACAGTAAAAAAAGTATTATGAATTAAAAAATATATATTTATCAATCTTTTGTAAATTGTTACAGAAATTGGCAATTATTCAACAAAAATATCTAAAACAAATGTTCTCTAATCTAATAACTATAATATGATATTAAGGAAATCAAATTCCAAGTGGTTGTGCTGTAGATAAGTTGTTTTGGATAAGAGAGTAGTCTGAGAAGTTGAATACAAAAGAACCCTGAAGCCAAAAAATGAAGATGAGAATAGTTGTAATTCTAATGGATGGAAAAAGATCTCTATGAATAGTATAAATCAGATTTGTCAAAGAAGAAATCACTTAGTGAGTCAAAGAAATATTAAGCTATGTAATTTTTCAATGAAGGATAGTGAAACAATGTGCTCCAATGGTTTTTTTTTATTGTGTCACAGTGAGTAGATAGCATCTATGTTCAACATTCTCCTAGCAAGAAAAGAATTAATTAGTAGGGCATTTTATTTTATCAAAAAAAAAAATCCAAGATATTTGTGTTCCAAGTACCAATACATGAATTTTTTTAATAATGTATATTGTACCAGTCAGAATTGTATGTTCATCTAACAAGAATTAGCATTTAAGCAAAAGTACCTAGAGTTCAATTATATACGAGATACACAGGTCAGGGATACTCATGAACTCTGCCCTATTGCCCACTTCCCAAGTCTATCCCATTACAAACAACACTTCTGATGATAGCAGCCTACCTTTCAATTATCTCCGGCCCAGAGGGTCAGCCGAGACACAAGAGACCTAATGCTTAACTAAATGATAACGTAACATAATAACAGATGTGCACGCATGAACCAATAAAATCTCCAAAAGATAGGTTATTAAATATGAATTTATTTAGCATGATATTAATAATAAGAATCGATTAATATGTGAATAGCTGGATATAGAGATTTACAATAAGTTAGAACCTTTACTATACAAAGAATACTCGATCTAGGTTTCACTTACGGTCCCTTAGGCATTCCATATCAACCTTAATAACATTTTAAGGGTTGATGGATATGCATTACTAAACATACATGGTAAGAAATTAATTATTTGAACCGATGCGGCTTAATACGCTAATACAATTTAACGGGTTTCTATTATTCATGCTATGACATTTTTAAATCATTAAAACTATGACAGACTGCAATAGCCATACATGGGCTTTTAGAATGAATATTTATAAGATTTCAAGTTACATAGAATATAACAAAATTCAATAATTGTAAGTGGGCTTTTATTATAACTATTACATTTTAAATAATAAATGATCTAGCGAGCTTGGATTACACCTGGATTTCATTCGAGTTATATTGACAATAGATTAATTATTTTGGGACATTATGAGATGATTCACCACTTATGATTTACAAAAAGAATAAGGAAAAGCATAACTATTTTGACATTGTCACATGACTCGATCTTTATAGTTTTTATTAATAGTTAATTATTAACGTATTTAATAGCGATTAAACGAAGGGTGGACAGCGCTAATAAGTGATAAGATATAATAAGGCAAATTAAATTTATATTATAATGAGAACTTGGGATAGCTTAGGAAAATCATATCATCATGGCTTACAGGCATCTAAAATATATGAGGAAGGATGAACGATAGCGTGCGGACCGGATGACAACGTTTGAGAGGACGAGAAGCTTCATCAACTTGAGGACAAAGAATATAGGCTTATCTGCACTTGTGACAGATAGCATCCGAGGAGGTGGTCGGCAAGATACCATGATTCCGATTTGTCGAATGTTAACCCATAGCAGCGCTTACACAACCAGCACAATCTGTGGGAATTGGGGCCTCCACACTCCGCCAAGAAATGTGCTTTATGGATTCCAATAACGAGAGAAAGTATGATAAAGCAACTTTTGATTTATGAACGCTATCATTGGGACATGTTGCGAAGGCTTTCAGGTTTGTCTTAACCCTGATTTATCTGGCCTAAAATAGTAATTAAGCCTAGCGTAATGAAATAATTATGTGCAAGCAATCCCAAAAAGGGAGCATACAATTTACTTAAAGAACTTATCTGACACATTACTAATAGAATATAAAAATTAAGAATCCCTTCGCTAAACGCACATTAACATGCCCGGGAAATTAATTACTTAAATTATCGTTAGGTGATAGGCTACTTATATAATGAATCATCACTTAAAATGAGGATCTGAATTTAATTTATTTAATATGGAACTTCTATAATATTGATCAATAGCGTGAAATAATAGTACATAATTTAGTTTAAATAGCATTGTATGGCATAATATTAATTAATAAAACATAGTTTAGGAGTACTTCTCAATCGGGCGAATTTTATAGTGTAGTAAGAAAACTTACGTTTACGGTTAAATATTCCCTAATGGCAGAATAGCAAAAATAAAATAAGATTGATTCGCCAGATTGAGTTATTAGCATATTAAAATTGGTATGATTTGCATAATATTAAATAAAAAAAAATTGCCGCATTTAAAATAAAAATACAATAAGAGTGAAAGCCTAGCATTCGAGTTTAGAAAGTAAAGTACAATTTAAATACAAAAGCAAAAAGAAATCAAAAAGAAGATCATGTTTAAGCAATTAATCGGTTTAGCATTACCGATGGAAAAATAAGCAATTACATTTTGAAATTATAAGGATTACAAAACTAGAGATATTTAAAAAGACATACATTAGGTGATTGGAATTAACATTATCGAAGGTTGAAGTTTACTTTTTATGATTAAGAGGATTATTAAGATGAAAGCATTAGAGTTCATTTTGCAGCAGGGAATTACCTTTCTTTCAGATGACTTCACGGCCGTATGCACACGTGTTGGTTCCATGTTTTACGAAATATAGTTAATTTAGCAGTATTTTGACAAAATTGGAGTTTCAGTCCGTTCCTTATGTAATATACAGTTCATTTTGGCAGTAATTTGGACACGATGGCTTACGAGTACTTTGGCATTGGTTAGATCTTGGAAAGATTGGGGAAGCAAATCTAAATTCTACTCACTCACCATTTTACGTTTCTGAGTGACGTAACTTCTCCCAGCAACAGCATTAGAAAATAACATGTAGGGCTCTTTTAGTTAGGAAATGCGGTGGTATTTATACTCACTTGTGACTGCCTTTGGGTAATCCCCGGATGTATGTTAACAGTTACAATGATACAGCAAATTTTGAAGGATGAGCGAGATCAAGTTCGAGAGAGCTGGTCTTAATCTATTTTAGGCTGAAAATAGACCTGCGGAATAAATATTAAGTAACGTGAAATTTAAATAAACCTGTATTAGAATAAAAACAGATTCTTTCTGAATTTAGAATATGGTAAGTCTTTTGTTTAATACATTTGCATTGCACTCTTCGAACTTTCTCCCTATTAAAATAGATATGAATAAAAGTATATATAATACAACGCTCTTAATTATTAAGTTTTATCTGTTACACACACATACGCATGATTGTCTACGGTAACAGAAATATATAATTTATATGTATATTAATTTTAGATGAATGTAAAGTTCACAAAGACATAAACAATCATGTGCATCGGTATACCTTCACTCCCTAGTGGTTTATGATTAAATGATTGGGTTTGAACCCATGTTTGGAGGTTTCAAACATCACCAGAAAGTGAAGCCAAATGTGTGCAACAGATTTGAGTGCTTCAATATATATAATAAAAAATTTAACTTTTTGGGAAACCATTGATAAAACTTAATGAATGTATTTTGAAACATGGTTTACCAAATCTTTAACAAATGTATTCCTTCACTAGAAATAAAATTTTCTATGAAGTAATGTGAAACAATGATTTAATACATTTTAAATAGTTCTCAGAAGATAAAATTAATGAATTGAATGCAATGAGATATCATTAAATTTGGAATGTCTTTGTATATTTTTGATGCTAATTGATACAGTTCTTTTGTTCCATATCATTATGGAACATAGTGAATTTATTTCCTGACAATGGGCATATATATATAATCAATATTACCCCAAATTCACAACTCTACCAGACTAGCCAAAAATAAACTTTAAAACAGTACCAGTGGTTTTACTGCTGGTAATGTTTTAGAGTTTATTTTTCAGCTAAACTGGTTGAGTTGTGAATTTGATGTAATTTTGATTATTTATTGACTAGTTTAGCTTTATGGTTTTACTGTTTATATATATATATATACATATATAATTCAACTTGATATATATTAAATACAGTAATATATAATTGAACTTATTCTGTTAGAAGTACTTTAAACTATATTCCTTTTAATTTTTGTCAACTATATAACGATATAACATTGAATAATCAAAATAAGATATTATTTTATAACTCCATAATTCTATTCAGTTCTCAGATAATTCTGTTATTTTAATGTTTGATGATTGACAATTTATGAATAGAATTGTAAGAGTTATGAAATAATGTCTCGTTTTGATTATTCAACGTTATATCATTATATAGTTGACAAAGACTAAAAGGAATTTAGTTGAAAGCACTATTACTGTATTTAATATATATCAAGTTGAATTTTACATATATTTTGAAGGAATTTGGCAGCAAAATCAATATTTTAATATATATATATATGTATGCAGATTGTAACTATAATGATATTTAAACAAGAAATTTTAGCAGAAAGTATAGATAGAATTTGAAAAGAAACCAGACTATATTTTCTCCTGAAATTAGAAGAATGTTTGTATTGTGGATATCATTACAGTAGGGGAAAGATAAAAAAAATGCCCAGAAATTTATGATAGATAATTGTAGTATCCATAAAAAAAATTTCAAATAGATTTGTATTAAAATTGATGCAGTACTCTCTAGAGTAATTGTCTAGAATGGAAACAACTGAGAAAGTTTTTTTTTTTTTTTTTGAGGAAGAAAGTTTACCAATAATCCATTAAAGAAATGTGATTGATTAATTAAGAATAGGAATATGGATACCAGAAAGTTTATTCATAATCTCTATGAAGAGAATTAATATAAATAATGAAAAATAAGGCACTCAGTAGAGATCTTTTTGGAAAAGAATTGTAGGGAGGAGGAAAGATTGGATACTTTACCATTCATTGTAGTATTAATTTAATGATTAGATAATAGATTTGCAAATATATAGAGAAAAGGAATAGAGGTAATACATTGTTAAAAAAAATGTAGAAGTTTAATCATAAAAGATGAATCAAATGCAATTGCAATATTCAATTGAACAGTGACACCATTGATTTTCTGTGCTGCTAAACTTCATCAATGAAAAATTTTAAATAGATTTACAGTTACAAAAATATATGTTCTTTTTCTGGAAAATTGAAATTAAGAAACAGTAGGAAAATTTACACTTGGATTTTTTCTTTAATGATGTAATCCATTAATTTAATAAGGAGAGGAGACATTGAGAATTAAATAAGTCTCAAATTATTTAGTGGAAAAAGTAGAATGTTCTTTTTAAAGAAAGAGACCATATAGACTGAATAAACATTATCAAGTGAATAATTTGTGTAGTTTGAAAGTCTACTATGTTGAAGATAATGGAGATTGTGAATTGAATGAGATGAGTTAGAAGAAATTTGGGAATTTGCATGACAGATTAATGAATAATGTCCAGCATGGAATTCAGTTTTTTTACCATTTTTTATTCATTATACCATGATTTATTTTATTTTAACCAAAGAATAAGGGAGAGAAATTCACTTAAGGATTTAATTGAACATTAGATTTTAGATGATAAGGAAGATGCTGTAACATATTTTGCCCTGTGATGAATTTGAAATCAATGGCAATAAAGTAGAGCCTAAGCAAAGATAACTTTTTTGCATTTTTTGACAGATATGTTGTAATTATAAGTTGTTTTTTCTATTTTTGCTTAAAGCAGAATGACTGAATTAATGGGAGAAACATCAAGGGAAATGTTTCTTTTCTCCTTTAATTAATGGGAAGTTTATTTTTGCACATGTAGTACCAATTGTGGATATAATAATATCGATAAAAGAAAATCGAACTTGAATTGAGTGCAATATGTGTGTATTAATGTTTCGAAAAGGATCTAGATTTCAGATAGAACAGCTGGAATTGTAATTGTCAGAAGTATTCTAATTTTACTGTTAAATATAACAATTGAATAACTTTAAAAATTAAAATTAACACTAAGAGTAGAGAAGTTTAAAATATTTTTTTTTGACCATTATTTAACAAGTTACCACATGAAAACATTTTTTTTCTTTAAGTAGATTGAATTTTATAAATAATGCATAAAATATTTACTTTATATATATATGAGTAGTATATGTCATTCATTTGTACGTAAATCATTGATTATAACAAAATATTTTATGTATAATAATTTTGATCAGTAACATATATGTATAAGTTCATATAAGTAATATATACGATTGTTATATCTGTTACATAAACAGCTTTGCATCACTAATATAAAACATTCATTTTTATTAGTCTATAAAAGGCAGGTTTTGAAGACGATTTTATTTTTGCATTAATATTTACTTAATCTTTATTAAAGATTATACAAGAGATTGTAAAAGACCCAGAAAGAGACCACATGTGAGATGGATGGATGAAATAACGCAGGGGTGATGTGGAGAAGAGAAGCTAAAGATTGGAGAAGATGGATTAAACTTGGAGAGACCTTCATCCTGCAGTAGATTGATAATGGTTGATGATGATTACACATTTTGAATATAATCATACACATATATATATATCATTCCTAACTCAATGATTCAGTTTCATAAAACTTACCATAGTGTTCGTGCTTTTTGTGCAGTTAACAATCTCTTTATAGCATTAATATCGGAATATATACTATTAGATAAGCATTTTTTTTTCTTTTTACAAGCATTCTATTGATTATCATTAACTTACTTTATGTAACTATTTTAATACGTGAAAGTTATTCACCATTTTTGGATCAAAAAGAACTATAGCTAAACACGGGATCAAAGAAATTATTGGACAGGTATAATATATGATTCTACAAAAAAAATATTCATATTATTTGAATTTTATTTTATGCAACTTTCTTTTGATAAATTCAAATAGCAGCTATAGACAGATATTTCATTTTAAATGTTTTTCTGCAAAGTCAAATTCTTTTCCTGACCAATTAAATCTTTGATCCTATATTTAGCGATAGCTATTTCTGATCAAGCAGTTGTGAGTTCTACATGATAAATAATTGATTTAAGAATTCTGACTGTAGTTTTGAAATAACTTTTATAACTATTTGCTTAACCTGAGTAGTTTATTTTGCTTCTTCGTTCACTTTTGAGATGTTAGGATTTTCTATTTATAATTTTTACATTTTATATTATCCACTGTCCGTTAAACAGACATTTAGTTCTTCATAGTCTTTATTTATATTATTACATCATAATAAATTTGTCATTATGACATATCAAAAAATCAATGTTTTTCTCTTCAAAACAATTTTTTTAAAAAAAATTCTATGCAAATAACAATGATTTATTTATCAATTTATTCCTATTGTTGATTTTAATATATAGGGCATATGAGCACAGATTTTCACATGATCCACCACTCTTCACACTATCTCATAAAACTGATACACTCAAACACATATATGTTGAAAAGATAAACAATCACCAATATATTTCATGCTAAACCAGCAATCATCAGTTGGTCCAGATTACCATCTCTACACATTAATGCTATCAGTGCTCAACTATATATTAAGATAGTCAAACATCACACTTTAATGGACAGGTTTCAATCTACTCCACACTCCAACTCTTCAACCGTCCATCCAATTGAAAATCCGATGGTGGAATGCTCGAAGGCCACCCTGAGGCTGAGATTCTTGTCACACCCATGTTGACCTAAAGTCAATCTGACCCCTCATGTACAGGACATAATCCATTTAATACATATACAAGTGATGGGCAGACATCTCTACTTTTGTAATAACTGAAACACACAGGATTATTACATTCCTGTGTTTATATATGTAATATATAGGGTATTTCACATGTCCCACCACTCTCCACACTATCTCATAACACTGATACACTCAAACTTATATATGTTGAAAAGATAAACAATCACCAATACACGTATTTAATGCTAAACCAGCAATCATCAGTTGGTCCAGATTACTATCTCCACACATATATGCTATAAGTGTTCAAATATATATTAAGATAGTCAAACCTATTGTTGATTTTGTGATATGATTAAATAGGTAATGTTGCTTTTGGGCATTCTGAATTTATAATAATTTAAGTTTAAAAAAACAGCAAATTGATTACACATTATTAGAGCCACGAATTACTTTGTATGTGTGTTTGCATGATGTAAACAGATAGCAAACTTTATACACTAATAATCAATCTGTGTCTCAGTTTAATTTTTTTTGGAACATAATTCAGTACATAAACATTAGACCTGCTTCCGTGTTTGCGACGGCAGAATGCTATATCTTTCTCCAAGGTGGACCGGGAGGGTGGTGTTTGTGATGGCAGAATGCTGTATTAAAAAGTCACAACTATAGCATTCTACCATCACAAACACCCCCCCCTCTCGGGAGAAAGGTATAGCATTCTGCCATCACAAATACTAATACTAATATGTAAGTACATATTCTAATATCCTGTTAAATTTTTCTTTTATGTCATGTTTATATATGTATGTTTTTTCCAGTCAAATTCCTATCTTTTTTTCATTGTGTCTGGTTTTATCCAATTCAAACAACAAAATAAAAATAATAATAAAGAGGATTGTCTATTTACTTAATACTTATTAAAAATTGATATAAAATTGCTTGAAACCACATAATATGATAGCAGAAAGTAAAAAAACCATCAAACAATTTATATTTATTTACTTCAGAGACTATTTTAAATCAAGTAGAAGTACAAAAAGTTACTAGAAGAAATTGTGAAGTATATTAATTTTTGAGTTATGTTAGTTAATAAGTTAATATTATTTTTACATGTAATGCTACTGGTATGTATACATCATTTATTTTTTATATTAACATTTAATATGGACTTTTAAATTTAATTATAATGAATCCTTTTTTTTTTTTAACTTTCTCAAACTCCATATATACATGAATTTTGAACAGAGACTTCTAAATATGTGAATTCTCTTTTATCAAGTATTCTATTTTCTTATTTTTATGTTTAAATATGAGAAGTAATATATGATACACATAAAATTCTAATTATTAAATAAGTATGATGAGAAAAACAAAAAAGAGAGATCAAAAATAAATAAAAAATTAGAGATAATATTAAAAATTAGAGAACTTTTATGATTGTATTAGACTATTTTTTTTTTTTTTTTAAGATTTAAATTTTTATGTGTATGTCTCAGTATTATATAAAAATATATTAACACATTTTGAATTTATGGTGCATACTTATTGTATATTTTAATGTTCTATTTATTAATGAAGATTTTTAAATTAACCTATAGCCATGTTGGAATAGTAGCACTTAATATTTGCACTTTGCGATTAAGTTAGTCTATATTGTAGATGTTGATAGTGTTTCACTGAAGTTGACAAAGGAAATTATTTCTGAAAGCAGTGAGTTGTCAATTTTTTATGTACCATGCCAGCTATACTAAAAATATATATTATGCACCATGATTGAAGCTGATATCTTTTCAAATTTATTGATGTCTCAGTTTTGTAATGTACAGATGGTGTAGAATCTAGTTTTCTTGTTTAGTGTAATGGTAAAATGATGATTTCAAGATCTGAAAGTTTGTTTTTTAGTTAACTAGAAATATATATACGTATAGTCTTTTGAATGGAGCTGCTGTGTTCAACTTGTTGCTTGGGTACTCATTTATCACATGACTTATTGAGCAACTAACCATATAATTACATTTTTTAGAACACACATAACAGCAACAAAAAGGAATGGGGGGGGGGGGTCGCTTTAAGATGCTTGGAGAAAAACAGTTTTTATTTTTATAATTGTGTTATAATCATTTTTAAATTTTTTTTCCAGTTATTTAATTAATTTTTAGATTCTTAAAAGGTCTAGAGAAGAACATAATTAATATGCATTATAAATAATTTATTATTTAATGTTTTTAAAATAATAATAATAATTAAGGAAAACATAATGTAAATTATATCGTCTGATATTATTCAAAATTGCTTAATGTTAAAAATAAAAATAATGTAAATTAATAAATCAACTATTAAGCAATCCTAACTCTATTGGAAGTCCCAAAAAGGTGACATGACTATTTGAGATAGGCTCAGTCACGTAATGCATAATATCTTTCCATTAGTGGAAAGGGATATATCAAATTACAATTGTATGTTTTTTTTTTTATCATCATTTTAACCCGAATCGACTTAGTTTGTCTTTTAGTTAAGAGTATCTATTTAATTAATCATTTTGTATTCACCTGTATTGGGCAAATAGTTTGACATTGGTGACTCATGAAATTTTTAAGCAGGGATACTTTATTAATATATCACTACCAAAAAGTAAGCAAGAAAAAATGGCATTTCTTATTTTGCAATCACACAGCCATTTACTTTTCCATATTAATGTTAAAACAATTTTTTTATTTTTACTAACTGCTGTTTGGGATTCGAACTCAGACTTTCACATGACCCACTACTATCAGTGCCATCTCATATTGCTGTCCTACCTGATCACACATGTTGAAAAGGTAAATAATCACCAAAATATACATTTCATGCTAAACCAGCAATCATCAGTTGGTCTAGATTACTATCCTCACACACATATATAATCAGTGCTCAGCTTTATATTAAGATAGCCAATCTTCATACTTTAATGGACAGGCTTCAAACTATCCCAACTCACAACTCTTCAGCCTTCTATTTCATTGGAAATCTGAAGATGGAACATTCAAAGCCTTTATTAGTGCCAAGGTTGTCATCCTACCCATGTCGACATATTAGTTATTCTGACCCCTCGTGCAGGAGAATAATCCATTTATACCTACATATGTAAGGGATGGGCAGACCTATTACACACTATTTATATAAATTAATACATTGTACATGAAGGGTCAGAATGACTAATATGTCAACATGGGTAGGATGACAACCTTGGCACTAATAAGGGCTTTGAATGTTTCATCTTCAGATTATCAATGAAATGGAAGGCTGAAGAGTTGTGAGTTGGAATAGTTTGAAGCCTGTCCATTAAAGTATGAAGATTGGCTATCTTAATATAAAGCTGAGCACTGATTATATATATGTGTGAGGATAGTAATTTAGACCAACTGATGATTTCTGGTTTAGCATGAAATATGTATATTGGTGATTATTTATCTTTTCAACATGTATGTGATCAGGTGGGTCAGCAATATGAGATGGCACTGATAGTAGTGGGTCGTATGAAAGTCTGAATTCGAATCCCGCATACATTACATATATAAATGCAGGTTTAAGCCTTTACAATGTATTAACTGCTGTTTGACAAATAATAATATCTAGAGAAGATCGAAATTCACTTTTTATTTCAATTTTTTTTTTTATGTGAGAATATAATTTTTTTAAAATATATTCTACACTAATACCAATCACAGTAAATATTTGAAATAATATTTATTTTATTATTTTGGCATATTTTTCTATAATAAAATATTTATATGTTAATTTATAAATATTAATTACAAGAAAAAAAACAATATTTTATTGCTCATCCTAAATGAAACAATAAAAATGTATTCTCTCTGAAAATAAACCAGACTAGATAAACATACCATGCTCATATAATTATTAACACTGCTGCAGTAAGCAGCTCCAATGCTTATTGATAAAAGAAAATGAATCTCAATGGAATTTGTCAAAATTATCTGTCACTGCCACAATTAGAAGCATCTTTGAATATAATCTGAAGAATCATTTAAAATAATTCTTTTTAAAAATGGTCTAAGTAATTTTATTTACAAAATTATGCAAGATATTGAATGATTGTTTATATTATTGATATTTGTTATTAATTACTTAATTAATATTATTATTCACAGAGAGTTATTAAAATGAGAAAATTCAGTGCCATCTGGTAGTAATTTGAAATTTGATCTTATTGATATCACTTGTCAGATTATCCATCTCTATAAAAACATAGATTGCAGGTGTAAATGAACATTTTGTGTTGCTGCACTTACTAACATGTTAACACACTGTGATATAAATCATTCTTGGAAAAGTTATCATTTTCCAAAATTACAATATTGGATACAGTAGAAAAAAAAGAAACCATGAATAATTTCCATATTTAGTTGCGGGTTATAATTTTAAAATATTATTGAAAAATTGCTAATAAAGAAAATCAAAGATTCATCATTAATTTGTGTTTTTTACCATTTTATGTGTTCATTATCAAGTAATTGTATTTGCAGTTTCCAATGCGTAAGCTTGTGGTTAAGACCTTTAGAGGTCCCTACCTTCGCATTTTCAACCACACATGCTTTAGGTTTATTGTCTTAGTAAATATTACTTACGTAATCAATGTGTGTTAAATAAATTTAAAAAAAAATTTTTGTAGACTAATTTTAAGTACATAATAAGCTCACAAATAAAAATATGCATTAGTGATTTAAAAATTGGAGTCATTTTCAGTTATATATATATATATCCATGAGCAATTACAGTGTGATATCAACACCTGAATTTTGGTGAAAATGTTAAGTGTGAAATTAGAAGTTATCAAGAATGAAAAAATGTTGATATGGTGTAATATGTGAAGCTATAGTCAATTTGTCTAAGAAAGAGTGATGATAAATATAAAGATTCAAAGAAAAATGAAAGATATAACAAAATTTAATTCCAGTAAAATATATTTTGTCCATTTATTATTATTATTCTCTGGAGCCATAAGCAAAAATGAATGGTAGTTCCAACATGATTTTGAACTAATTTTGATTAGCACTATTGTCTGATATCCATTGAGTATTTGTGCTTAGCATTACACGGTTTGGTGCAATGATAATTTGGAAGATATCGGAGTTCAAAAATCTGTGGATCACAGACCAGCTCTATCATTTCCAGTGCTTGAACTTCTCATGATATCCTGAGCAATAAAACTATTCATTTATTTTTTGCGCATTCTTTCATAGATTCTTTTAGAATATGGATGGAATGAATTATGACTATAATGCAAAATTTCTGAGATGCAATTAAATTTGTCGTACACATAAAATTTTCCACGAGGAAAACATATTTCCAATTTTAAATCCTTAAATGATTATTGACTATTAGTACTGTACTAAGAAGCTATTGAAGTCATTATTAATTTGTGGAAGAGAAAATTTTTGAGTACTGAAAAATGTTGCCAAGTCTTCATTATCTTTCATATTGAAATTAGTTATATTAAAGGAAATGATTCATTTTTATTCATGAATTCAAATTTGAACCGAAAAAGTGACACTGTCAAGTTTTTAATTTAGAAGAAAATGATTTATTTTTTAAGTGTACTTGCAAATTTGTGCTGTCAAATTGGACCTCCAAAATTATTGGGTAAATAGCAGAAAGCTGAAAGACAAGTGAAAGCAAACTTGTATTTATTGTTTATGTATGGAACATACAGTACTTTATGTCAATGCATGCAAAAACAGGTGTCATTTAGCATGCAATTGTTCCAATAAAATATTACTAACATTACTTTTATAAGAATTTAAAGTATTAAAAATAGGTAATTACAATTTTATCATATTGCAGTCCTAATTAAATGTTATTGACATTTTTTCAAACCCCAATCTTCATGAACTCATTCACACTCTTTTGCAGTAAAAATAAACATGGCTGATAATGAATAATGTTTCTGTAGTGTAATTTTCACTGCACCCTCACACAAGGTAGAGACTGGGTTTCTGTCCACTTTTAACATCTTGAAGAGGAATGAAATCATAAAGATATGACCAAAGACATGTGAAAAAGGTGTATGATCACCAAGAAGCACATTTTGTGCTGAAGCAGCACTCATCAGTTTGCCCAGACCCCAGTCTCTTACACATATATTTTATCATTGTATAGTACATATAGATAACAAATTATTAGAGTTTAATGTCTTTAGTCATTTGTTTATGCTTACATCCTTCCACATGGTGTTAAAAGTGGATAAAAACCAATCTTATCTTGCATAAGAGTGGTGTAGTGAAAATTACATTACAGAAATATTATTCATTATTGGATAATCTCTATTCTAATGAGCAACTAATAAAAATTGTTAATCTTCTTTAAGAAGTATAATAACTACTCTTTCTTATTGCATTGCCAAATGTATACCATATAATACTAAATTCTCCAAGCACTTGACTACTGTTACACAATGCTAAGTTCTGAAGAAGATTGCTGAGGCAATCGAAACTGTAAACTCTAAGAAAGGGTGGTAAATAAAGCATTATATAACAGTAGTAAAGTGCTTGGATAATTTAATATTATATGGTAAAAATTGTTAATCCATGAAGTTGTTTGTGGAAAAATAGTGGGGGCAGAAAATTTGACACATCAATTAATCTGTAGTAATTTGCTATCTATATCTACTAAACAATAATTTGGACCAACTGATTAGTGCTAGTTCAGCATGAAATGTGCAACTTGGGGATCATATACATTTCCCACATGTCTTTGGTCATATGTTTCTGATTAATCCCTCTACAAAATGTTAAAAATGGACAGAAACCACCCCCTACCTTGTATGTGAGTGGTGTAGTGTAAATCACATTCCAGAAATATTATTCATTATTGGATAATTTCTAGACTAATGAATGACTAATATAAAAGTAGTTACTGGAGTTGAGCCATGATTCATGGTCTTTGAGCTCCAGAGTTCGCTATTGTGATATTACATGAAATCATACAGAACAAGTGAAATCAGTCATGAAAAATAATACACACATATATATATAAGTAATCTTACTAGTAAACCCTGTTTGCTGGCTTAATTAATTTACAGCTTTATTTTATACAGATATACCCTGACATATGGATACATACAATTGTAGAAAACATTTATGTGGACAAGAGAGAGTTATTCAGATTATTTAAAATTTCATATTATGTAGAGGAAGTTATATATTATTAGAATTAATTTTATAATAATTTGTTAAGATAAATTTTCTTTTTGTTAGAAATACAATGAATTTCCTGCAAGAATATACGATATAAAATCTGAAATCATAACTGAAAGAAGATCAACCACTGAGATTGTTTTTAAATATAAAAAGTGACCATTTTGGTCTAGTTTTTTATTATCTTGATTAATTACTGTTTTTTGTTAAAAAGGATATGAGATAATAAATTTGATTATAATAAGTTGATAAAATAAAGTATGGAGTTTATATTACGCATTGTGAAGATATATATATTGTTTATAATTTAGATTTTCATTTGTCTACGTCTGTCTTAAATTTATAACATAAAGTTGAAGTATTAGACCTTTAGATTTCAATGCCAGTTTCATTTTAAAAGAATATATATAAATAATCTTCTTGCTTTGCTTAGGAGGTTGTGCTAAGTTTTTTTATTTATTCAGCATATTCCCAATAGGAACATTTAGATCTCCAATTCATATCCAAATGCCTTGGACTTACCTGCATTATTTGGTGCAATGGGGTAGTCTTTATGGATTGCATCCCATCCTTTCTGGTGCTAGAACATCTTTAGCAATAAACCATTCATTTTTTTCTGTGTGGTCTGATAGAGTGGCAAAGCGATAGACTTTATATTTCAAGGTCTACGAATTATGGCCCATCTCTATTTCCAGAGTTAGTACTTATGAACTTTCAAGCATTTATATCTATATTTAATTCTACCATTATGACAAGGGTTGCGCTTAATTAATGCGTTATGAAAATAGTATTTGTATTTATTTATGTAAAAATATGTTAGCTTAATAACTGTGCATTTCATTAATGAAGATAGAAAATGTAGATCTTGTTTAACTTACACAATTTCATTTCAGACGTGTGTATTTTTTATGTGAATCAAAATATAGTATATTGTGGATGCCATATATATTATTCAGCAAACACATTTAGAAGATTTTTTTTTAGATGAACCCCAATTCATCATGATTTTTAAAAATGCAGAGGTTTTTTTTTTTTGTATATATACAGACTTTATCTTATGCTTGGAAAAAAGAGAATTCATTGTAATCTGTAAAGCGCATATGCCGTGGTGTAAGCTACGTTATTATTATAATATATACATGCTGATGCGTTGAGGTGAAGTTTCACCGCAACGTATCAGCATATTATTAATTATAAAGTAAAGATGAAATAAAATATTTATTATAATATATACAGTATAATTTTTCACTTTATAAATCTCCAAGTACACACACTATTTGGTAATTGGATAAGTTTGGAATTGCTGATGTAAATGATATGAAATAAATACTTCTTAAAATATTCTTTATTACTTTTTAAACGATAATCTTGTATATTTGTAAGTTACTTTTAGTAAATGAAAAGTGTTCTGCATCTTAATTTAACAATATTTCTTCTATATAATTAGTAAAAGCTTTTTCTTAATGTTATATTGAATATCATCTAGGTACATCATGTTACAAATTCAGTATACATTGTGCAGGCTTAAACCTGCATTTATATATGTAATATATGTGGGATTTGAACTGAGACTTTCACACAACCCGCTACTCTCAGTGCCATCTTATATTGCTGACCCACCTGATCACACACATGTTGAAAGGAAGAATAATCACCAATATCCGTATTTCGTGCTAAACCAGCACTTATCAGTTGGTCCAGATTACCATCTCCACACATATATACAATCAGAGCTCAGCTTCATATTAAGATAGCCAATCCTCATACTTTAATGGACAGCCTTCAAACTACTCCAAACCACATTGTAAAAATAAATATTGAAAAAAACAAACAATGGAAAGACATTTTAATATCTATATCTCTACATTGCCTCCATCAAACTATATCATCATAATAGTTTGTTATTTAAGCTAGCCATTAAATGGACACTTTCTTGGCATTTAATACTTTAACATTGGGAAATTAAATTCTATTTCTTTTTAATAAGACCTCGTATTTTTATAACTATATATTTGTTTAATTACTTTTACATTCTACCTTTCAAAATGATGGAAAATATTCTTCAAACTGCCACAAATCCTATCAATAAAATATTTGAGATAGCTTCATTATAACTTCTTTAAATGATAATTCCATAGTCCTATGTAGATTTATCAATATATATAATAGTAATAACTTCAGATAAGTCTATATACTATAATTTACTGTACATATGTCCATAGTAGTGTGAAGTCTAAATAAACATTTAATCCTATTAATATAATACAGTATATTTTATTGAATACTAACAAATTATTAATGTAACTGTTACTGAAAATGTAAATTAACTGACTGTATTTCATTAAATTCTATTTTAGTTTCAAAAGGAATTTTATTGATAAAAACTTAGTATATTACAATAGGAATTTAAAAAAAAAATACAATATAAAGAACTTTTACATATTTACAATTTTGTTAGAATTAGAAAAAATAAAACACTACATATTGTTAAATGTAGAATATTGTAATGAAATATTTAAATACATGTATATTTCTAAACTAAACTTAATGTAATTATAAGGGATTTGAAATCAGACTTTCAAACTCTCTACAGCTATCCATTCCAGCTTATATAAACTGATAGATATGATTACATACACGTGAAAAAGATAAATGTTCTCCAATATATGTATATTGTGTTTTTATGTACACTTTTGTATGATAGCAAATAGTTTTAAATTATAACGAATTTTTGCATATGTATAATATATGTGTCTTCAGTAGTAGTAATTCACTTTCATTTTCTGTCTATTTTGCCCCTTTTTAAAAATCTTATTATCTTCAATTATTTAGATTAGCATAGGATGCAATCATCACGAACCTGTCTCACTCTCAGTTTTCCTTCTGCATTAACTGTAACAATGGAATTGAATGTTAGTAAAATCACTCTTTCATCATTTCATAAAACATATAGCAATTTTGTCTCCAGTGTTTGTGATTTTTTTTCTGTTTTTTCTTCTTATTATTTTTTTTACTTTCAATAACCATACTTGTTTATGAGCAGCATTTGGTGATGATGATGAGTAACATTGGGCTCATTGATTGATTATGAATCATGAATATTGGATATTTTAATAACTTTTTGTATGAAAAGTAAAATACAGTAATATCACTTTGATAGACTTTATTGCTTGGTGTGTGTGGGTAGGGAAAATCATAAGCCAGTGATTAATGCAAGCATTAAAACTCCTAGTTTCTTACCAGTAATTTTTTTCATGGGTGTCAGTTACTCCTTTATGTGAAGTGCAGATGATGTTTGAAAAACTTAGATCCAAACATAAAATATCATGAATTGATCTAAGAGTCCAAATATAACATAAACATTAGACTTTCTGTTCCACAACCTCTAAATTGCATCATTATGAATAGAAAATGATATTATTATTATACAGAAAACTTTTAAACTAGATAAGAAAGGATATATTTAAGCTTTATCATGCAGTATAGGTGTAAATTATTGATTATTCAATCCAATAACTAAAATCCCTTAACCTTACCACTGGACTTTTTTTAGTTTTATTGGCCTTTTTTTAGAGTTCAATTTACTCATCACACTTTCTTTTAATATATAGCCATGCTAATAAATCTTTGTGTTCATGAATTATTGTAGCTAATATAAATTAAGACATTTTTATATTTAACTTGTTGGTGAGGATTATGTTACGTATATGTTAATCCAGAAATGTATTTAGTTGTTATGGTTTGAAGTTCAGACAGACCATGTATATAATCTTATGCTTTACCACACATGCAATTTTAGATCAGTTCATAATGTTTTTTTAAAAGTCTTGTTGGAATCAAGCTTTTCAAGGTATTTCAGCATTTTACCTAGGGAATGCCCTATAGTAGTAAAACAAATATGTCATGAAGTTGAGGTGTTTGAATATTTGGACTGGTCATTGACTTATATATTTGTTTCTATAACGAAAGTTAGTGTTATGCTGATATTTTTTAAATACATTTTGAAAGTTTTTTTTTTTTAAAAAATCATTGGTTAATCTATAATTAAATTTTGGCAGGAATTTATGTAATATTTATCAAAATTATACTATTCATATAAAATAAACAGTCTTAAAATGAATGGAAGAAAAAAAATATATATATATTTCTGAGTTTATTCAAATATATTACTGCAAATAAAGAATTATATATGATAATATGCTACCTAGGGTATGTGACTGTTCTACATAGATAGTTTAGTGATTGTTATATTGAAAACAACTTTGTTTCTAATGCTTGTATTTGTTATGTTGGATCTATGCCTTTTCTACACTTCATAATGGAATTATTAATGTCATGAAATTGAAGATTTTAATGCTTGAGTTGATAATTTTGTTCAACTCTTGGTGTTAAGCTGTTATTTTTTTAAATCTATTTCGTTAATTCATTTATGAGAGGCATTAGTTAATTTCTTCATACATTTTTCTCAAGACAGATTTTCATACATAGAATGGTGTAATCTGAATGATCTAGAAATAATATAATTATTACTATTATTAGTTTACCATTGTCACTTTATCCTTAGACTTATTGAGCTATTTTATAAAGCTATGTACTTGTAGAATTTTCGCATGACCGCAAATTGTATAGTCTATTATAATATTTGTATTATTGTTAGGAGTTAGATGAACTCTTTTTTAATTTATAATTTTAATACTCATTGTCAAGAGTATTTTTTTCCCATACGTCAAAGCATCGACCAGGAAGCGAGCCCACTACAACTGTCTGCAAGCAATTGCTTGTTTGCAAGGCAGTTGCGCTGACCTCTCGGCTACCAATGCTATTGTCAAGAGTATTTGAAGACAGAAAAACATAAATTCAGCAAGCTAATTACATACATACATAATATAAATGTATAATAAATTGCCCAATGTGCCAAATAAGTATTTATAATCAATCAAACCTTTCAGTTTTATGACGCTTCTCTCCAGTCTTCATGATAAATAAAGTGTTAGAAAGAAACACTAACGTATAGACATTAATAGGCTTTATTAATTTCTATTAGTTTATATGGCCAAAATGATTATAATGTGAAGTCTTAAAAAGAATTTATAAATTGTATATAACACCTAATTATTACGTATCATCGTCATTTTTAACTTAACCAATTCACTGCATGATGAAAGTTTCAATTTAATTCAGTTTCTCTAATCTCTATATCTTCTCCACATCACCTCAGCATAATTTCTTAGCTTGTTCACCCATCCCACATGTGGTTTATTTCTAGGTCTCTTACAATCTCTTTGGATTTAAGTTTGCAATTGTCCATCTACTGTCATCTCTTCTAAAAATATGTTCAGCCCAGTTCCACTTCAGTCTTTTTAAATTTATTTAATGATGTCAATAACACCTGATTGTTTTCTCACCCATATATTTCATTTTTGATCCCTTCTTGCTATCTTGCTATTCCTTTCATGAATAAAAATAATTAATTTCAAATAAATGATTGTATATGGATTACATTCCTGAATTATTCTAGCCAATATATAAGAGGTGTTATTTCTATATATAACATGTTTTGATTTAAGTGTGTGTGTGTATATATATATATATTAAGTTTACTACTTAAAGGCAAGTGTAAATTACTAAGCAATTGAATACTATGAATTAATAATAAGTCTTACTCATTATCAGTGATAGTATCAATGCTTGCCTTTTTTCAATGAAGTTTTATTCATTTTTTATGTGAACCATCCCTGCAGTATCTAAATATACTGAGAATATCAACACAATATAAACAGAGATGGGAATTCGTTGAAGTTTCTTCATTTTCTCTTCTGTAAATTTAATATTTTGAAAGTCCCCATTCTATTTATAAAAAAAAATGCTACACATGTCTATGTACAATTATATAATAACACATTTACATGGACTGATGTATGTATAAAATATAAACATTGTTTACGCATAACACATGTATGTGTTTGTATTTGTATATATGCACAACTATGCATATGTTTATGTATATTATATAATTTAATTAGTCAGAATGTTTCTATTTTGTAAAATAATAGGGGTTATAAAAGATTTAAAAAATATAAATATATAGCTTATATCTAGACTGTATATGTCTAATATAGTTTTAAGTTTTTATGTGGAAACTACAATACCTCTGCAGATCTTAAAACAATCAATTCTTTCTCAGAAGACTCACATTCTAGCATTTTAGGTGTTTTGAACCGTTTCTCTAATATGATTTCGAAAATCAGTAAAACATCTAATTCTTCTACAGTGTACTTCAAATTTAGAGCACTTTTAGGGAGGGGGGGATCTGAGTATGTTAAACTGAGACGAAATGCTACCCATGGTTGAGATTTTCCATAACCAATGTAAAGCTGTTCTTGAGATAATCTCAAACAATTGTTGCATAAAGTTCTTTGTCATGCCGATATTTAGTCCTCATAAATGTGTTTACTAATTGACAGAACTTCTTTAATTTCATTACATAAATCTATTCATGTACGCTCACCATCCATGATGTGAGTTTGATATCAATAAAAATTATCTCATAAAAAAAGATAGGTCGATCACAGTCATACATAATAAGGACAGCTATAGTTGATATAAACTCCTATGCTAAGCAAATTGATATAACGGTTCATTCTTATATTTCAATATTTGAATTTTTTTGTATCGTTAAAATGCATTCAAGTTGTTTTTTCCCTACAACAATAAAAATTTAGTCAAGCGTTGGTGGCCAAGTGGTCAGCACAGCTGCCTTACAAGCAGTTGTCCTGGGTTCGCTTCCTGGCCGGTGCTTTGACACATGAAAAAAAAAAAAATTAGTTGCAAAACAAATTTGTTTTTCAATTAAAAAAAAGATTTCATTGGGTATTTTACTAAAAAAAAAATGTTACATATATGTTTAAAAGAATAAAAATTTATTCAAAAATTAGACATAATGAAACTTATACTATAACATTGAATATTAAGATGGTGAGAGGTGGCAAATATTGACAAATTACCTTTGACCAATGAACAAATGTTATTATATATAAAAAAGATAAACCATGAGTTTAGAACCGATTGGATTAAGACACTCACATGGTTTAAGTGCAGTGGTTGAGTGGCAGATTCTTAATCTTAAGTTGCATAGATCAAGACTCCAGTGCTTAGACTTTTATTGATTTCCGAGCAATGAATCATTTGATTATTTTTTCCCTGCATTGTTTAATGCAATGTTAGAATGGCGAACTGTGGAATTTATGGTTCAAGACTGTGATTCCAGATGTCTCACTTCCAGTGCTCAATGTTCTTATGGGTACCCAAATAATAAACTGTTCGATTATTTTGGCCCTATATAATTTAGTGTAGGCATACAGTGGTTGACTCTCAAATCAAAGCCCAGGATTGTGGCTCCGAATCTGTCACTTTGTGTACGTACTTGAACTTGTTATGAATTTCAGAGCAATAAATTATTTGGTTATTTATTTTATTTATCTTCCTTTTTAGTTAGTGGTGAGAGTATTATCTCATTTTAATCATATTTTCCATCTTTATAGTCAGGAAAATGAATTCAAAATTCCCACTATCCAAAACTCAAATTCAAAGTCATAAGCCCAATTAATGGATATATTACCACTCTATCCTAAAGCCCTTTATATCACTTTATGCGGTTTTATGCAAACAAAAATGTTACAATAATATGAAATATACTTAGATGGAAAAATAAAAATAAAGATTGAATTACAAATCAATAAAACAATAGTATTCTGTCCAATAGGCCGGTCCAGAGAGTAGTCACAACATCAATTCATCCATTCTTCCATTCTGTTCTCTTCCTTGCCCATTTTTTCAATTCCACATAAGTCTTCCCATCTCTTATATCATCCAATAATGTCAATCTCTTCCACCGTTTCTTTTTATTTCCATTCACTATTCCCTCCAAAACATCTTTCATTAAACTATAATTTCTTCTTAATATATGTCCAATCCAGTTTCTCTTTCTCTCTCTGATATTCTCAATCTTCTTTCCTCATTTACTCTTTTCAAAACTTCATTTGTTATTTTACTCATCCAACTGCTTTTTCCCATTCTTCTCCATGTCCACATCTCAAAAGGCTTTTAATTGTTTCTTAATTCTATTACTCCATGTCCATGTCTCACTACCACACATTAATGCACTCCACACATAACATTTAATTAATCTCTTCTTTAATTCTCTTTCCAAAGATCCACAAATATCTTCTTTCTCTTCACAAATGTCTCCTTTGCCAATGTTATTCTTCTTTAACTTCATCTTCTCTTCTTCCATCCTCACTCGACCAACTACCCAAATATCTAAATCCCTTTACCTGTTGAACCATGTCATCGTGTATTCCAATTTGCAGTCTTTTTGCATGTCTTCTTATCCATAAGCACTCAGTCTTTTCAATATTAATCTTCATTCTATATGCCATACATTCTTCCAATTTATTCAATGTATACAGTATTTAAATTATCCAAAACGTTTAACACTAAATTTATAATCCTAATATAAATACTATTTAGATTTTGAATTAAGAAATATCTAGAATAATCTATATTAATAAATATTAATAATCATCATATTTTATAAATGAAATATCTGAATATAAAATATTTTTGATTTTATAGATCCCATGATTTTAGTTCATATTCTAAAATAAGGGGTACATTAATAATAAATATTCTGCACAGTTTATTATAGTGGTAGAGTAATGATCCATGGATAGCTGTGCAGGTCTAACTCTTCTGGTGCTTAAATTTCTCATGAACTCCCAAGCAATAAATCAAGAGATAATTTTTACTGATAATAAATTATAGTACATAGAAGCGTATAAATATGTGGTTATATATATATGTATACACATATCTATTAAATATATATATATATATTTTAAATTTTTTTGTGAGGTTTGGTGTAATGGTAGAATAACAGATTCTGGGGGTTAAGGTCCATAGATAACACTCATCTGTCACTTCCAAGAGTTGAACTTCTTATGAATTCTTGAGCATTAAAGCTATTAATTTATTTATTATTTTAATGTTTTTTTTTTGTAAAATAAGTTAATATATATATATATATTGTAACGGTCACTCAATCCACCCTTATTCACAGAGGGCACCCCCAGATCACTGCGTATCTGGAAAATTTGTTTATTGTGATCAAAAGTGGATGGTGATTATGGTTTGCACTGACTAGACTCAGGGAGGCAGCAAGAGTTCTTAAATATTGTTCAGACAATTGAGAAAATAAAAGCACTAAGACAAATATCAGTAAAATTAAGTTTAAACGAATTTGAAAATTTTATTAAATTCAATAAACAAACTAAAGTAAATCTAGCAAACAAAATACGAAAGGTTGACCTCGATTTTTATAAGCTTATTCATATATAATCTTGGTATTTAAATATGTAGATCATCAATAGTAGCTGCAGCCACGTGCAAATGAGTATAGCAACTCCAAGAGAACAAAAAAAGACAAAAAAAGTTATAATAGTATTATATCAGAGATAGATAGGTTTATATATAGTTGTATTAGAGTAAGATTATTATATATGTAAAAAAAAATTAATGCAATTGTATTTTATAGCTCTAAAAAAGGGTGTTAGACAGTCAAAATTGTAAGGAAATGAAATTTAATAAAACATTGTGAAGAATGCTTAGAAATGAAATTGGTAGAGAGACTAAAATTAGCGAAATTTAAACATTTATCCGATTATTTGCAAGCTTAGGACTACTTTTCTACCCTGATAGTTGGTTCACAATCAGTTATTATAAAGTAAAATATGAAAGGAATATCTTAAATCTGCTTTTTTTGCAGTTGACTTATATATTAGAAAATTCTTTGTCCTGCAGTAGGCTAGATAAAGGGCTGTTTTACTTTATTTTAAATAAAATTAATTCATTGAATAACGAAATGCTATAGTTTGTATTTTTTTCTATATTTATCATATTTTATTATCAGAAATATTTAAAAAAAAATGCTATTTTGTTATTTAGATTGTTTCTAAAATATAATTTTGTTTAAAATTGCATTATCCAGTTGTGCGTTTTTATGTGTGAATTGTTTATTGATTTGATGGTAGAAAGATTTGTATCTAAGGAAAGAATATGGGTCATTCTAGATTAGCAAATTGAGTGGTTGTTCTATTATGGCTACCAGTTTGGTGCTTAAAGGGCATTACAAAGACCTGTCAATATGATGCAATCTACAATATTAAATAATTTATTACAGTATGTATGTGTATTAATTTTTGGGAGAAACTAAATTGTATTGCTACTTTTACTTAGGGTAAGTGTATATATAGATAGTATTATAACTCTATCTTTCTGATTGCATTGATAAATCCATATGTTCTTTATTACTTTTTACAATGCTTTTTTACAACCCACTATTGTTTTCGATTGCCCCAGTATTCTTCTTCAGAACTATAACAAGCACAATACAAATACATGAATACATTAGGTATTAATGTATTTGTATTTTCATGTATTTGTATTGTTTTTGTTATAGTTCTGAAGAAGATTGCTGGGGCAATCAAAACTTTCAATAGTAGAATCATGTATTCATGTATATGTATTGTGTTTGTTATAATTCTGAAGAAGATTGCTGGGGCTATGAAACTGTCAATTGTGGGTTGTAAAAAAAAACATTGTAATAAAGAACATAAATGATATTAATATCATATATAGATAGATTAGTAGAATTAAGAAAATCATCAATCCATAAGACATATTGTATTATTTAGATGTCAGTGTTATAGATATGTAAAAATCAATTGATAATTTTTCAAATACTATTAATATAAATATTTGAACTGTTCTCTAGCTACCAAGTACTTTTTTTTTCCATATGTCAAAGTATCGGCCTGGAAGAGAACCCACAACAACTGCAAGACACTGCCTGCAAGGCCGCTGCGATCATCTCTCGGCTACCAACGCTTGACACCAAGTATTTTTCCAGTAAGAAAATGAATATTTCTTAATGAAATTCACAATATTATATGGAAAGTTATTTTAAACTACTACTAGAAGAGCATATATTAACCTAAATATTTGATGTAAATTGATTTCAAATGACTGAGTTTAAATTTATAGAGGAGAGCTATTTCCATTTCATTGTATTTTTTTGTAATTAATTCGACAAACACTAAATATGTAATAATAAATAATTATTGTATTGCATATATGTAAAAATCTAATGATGATTTTCAAGAATACAACTAATAAACCTTCAGCTTATATCAGCACTCTTATTTTTTAAAAAAAATCTAATAAATCACAATTCTTTCCTTGTGTATAAATTATCAGAGTTTTTCTTTCTTTATATATATTCCAAAGAAGGTTTTCTTTTCATCAAGTGGAATATACGTTTGAAATACCTGAATCTGTACTTCGAATGTGTCTTAATGCTGCTAGTAATTATTATTTATGTACACACGTATATATCGAACACAACTGCTTATACATTTATAATAAATAGCCATTAAACGTATTTTTCGAAATGTTTTGAAAATTGAATGTGATATAAAAATTAAATTGACTTATAGTTAGACTGCTCATGTTCTTATCTATTTAGTGAGTTTACTGACATTTTGTTTCTGAGTTTAAGAATGAGAAAGGTCATGGTCTTTCTTCTTAGTTATCTGGTAGTATTTTGCGGTGGGATATATGTATGTGATTTTTCTTTTATTTTATAATCATGTTAGACAAAATTATGATCCTCATTCATAGGAATCTATAAAGGGAATCATCCAAAGTGGACCCAGCCTGATATTTTGATGATGATGATTTTTTACTTAGTTATTTATAACTGTAAATTACTTGTAAGGGAATGAACGTTGGCTGATTTGAAAGAACTATAGATATTAAAAGGGCTGTTGTTGAACTTTATGAAGTTAGAAGAAAATGTGAAGAGACATTTGATTTACATTGTGGATAGGCAATTGACTACAAAGGAACAAATATTTGAAGCACAAATGAATCCGGTATTCATTGAAAATAAAAAATGAAATAATAATATTGTGGGAATGAATGATATATTGGATAGACTGGTAAAATTAATTATCCAACTTAATCTAAGATACCAAATGCTGATAATTTAGATTTATGCCCCAATTTATTGATACAAAAGCGTTATTCTAATCATGAAGTAGATTCTCTGATAATTGCATTAAGCCCTTAAATTTTGAAAATGCATTTAATATTCATTAAACGTGATTCATGGCTTATATTTGTTCATATCTGTATAATTGAATGGGTGTTAAATTCCATTTATGAAGCAAAATGCTTTTGGTGAGACCAAACAATATTTTAAGACTATCATGAGAAAATGTAATACTAGAATTGGAAAATGATTATAAGATGAATGGGCTGTGGATAAAATTGATTAATGAGACAAATACATTTCAATTTCTTTTTAAAAAAAAAAAGCTAAATGGATGTGAAAATATTGAAATGAAGATATATTAGAATTGGATTATAAATGAATATTTTAAATTACATTGTTTTTAATAGATTGAACAGAAGAAATGATCATTAATTAACAAAATGTAATATAAGTGTTAATGCAGAGCTAGAGAGACAGCCAAAAACATCTCACTGAATTTAAAATAGAACTTACAAATCATGAAATATTAATATCATTTATATTCTTTATTATTTTTTACTTTTTTTACAATCCACTATTGACAATTTCAATTGTCCCAGCAATCTTCTTCAGGACTTCTACTTATATTTCCAAATCTTAACTCTTCTGAAGAAGATTGCTGGGGCAATCAAAACTGTCAATAGTGGATTGTAAAAAAGCATTGTAAAAAATAATAAAGAATACAGATGATATTAACATTAAATGGATTTGGCAATGCGATAAGAAAGATAAAGTTATAACTTACAAATCATTTGAAAATATTAACAAACTTCAAAATGGTTCACATTTGGATATGATCAATATAAAAATAATGATGTTCTATTAAGAACTGCTACACAGATAGCTGGTAGGAAAAAACAATAATTCACCAGTAAATTTTCAATTGAAACGACAGTATATAAAGAAAAGAAATATAAAACTGTGTAAAATCATTTATTGTGAAGAATTCTATAAAGTGTATGAAAATATATAATTATTATAAAAGAAAATGTTGGCAAAGAAAATTATAGATGAGAATAATAGTGTAAGACATCATTTTGGCATTGGATAAAACTAGATGTCTAAGTTATAAGAATAAAAAAAATATTAAAAAGGACAGAATTATGTGATGTATTGAAGAGTTTGAGTAAGAATTATATAGTAATAAAAAGAATAAAAAAATATTAAAAAGGACAGAATTATGTGGTGTATTGAAGAGTTTTAGTAAGAATTATATAGTAATAAAGAGCAAGAAAACAAAGTAATTCATACTATTACAAAATTTTCTGAATTACTAAGCATTTTAAATTAAAAATAGAGACATTGCAATGAAATCTGTGAAGATGGGAGAAGATCCAGAAAATAAAATGCTCATTGTTGATATCTTAGAAGAAATTGGTGAAGAAATAAAGACATTGTTGGCAAAACTTTATACAGAATGTCTAAATGATAAAGATCTCTTAGATACTTGGTAGAATATAGTAATGATATTAAGATTTTAAAAAAAAGTGAAAAAGAAAATATTAAAAATCTCAGACATATCAGCTCTATATAAGATCTTTACTAAGACAATTATAATTTGTCTTCAGTGAATTTTGGACCTTACAAATTGAAAGAACAATGTAGATTTTAAAATGATTTTAGCACACTGGATCACATCCAAATATTAAGATAGTTATATAAGGGACCAATGAATTGACATTTCACTTCAAATTTATAGATTGTGAAAGGGTATTTGATTTTACAAATATTTCCACAGCCATTGAAACTTTGGACTATTAAGATATAACCCTTAGATATGGTCATATTCTAAAGAATATTATAGCAACACTGATTAGAATACATGGTATGGAGAATAGTTTATATCTCCAAATCAGTAGGTTTATAGGAAGTATTTTAAAGATTCAAATGAGAAATTACAAGAATAAAAGTTAATGAGAATTAGTTAAGTCATCTAAACTTTGTAAAGATATGAACATGATAACTTTATAGCATTAAATTAGCTAATTTATAGGAATTTCTTAAATTAAAATGAGAAGCTAACAGAATACAAATTAATGGAGATTAGTTAAGTCATCTAAATTTTGCTGATGATGTAATTATTTTTGAAAATAACAAGAAGAAAATAAGAGTGATAATTATAAATTAAAAGAAATTAACTACAAATAGATAGTAGCAGAATTGGTGAAATTAATCTTAGAATTTAGTACACATATCTAATTTTAAAAGAAAATAGACATATGTGTTTGAAAAGGAAGTTTTGTAATAGATATGTTTACCAGTTTTTATATATGCATTTGATATTTAACAGAAGAGTATATATGCATTTCAGATAACAATGAAACATGAAAAGATATAAACAATGAGGATTGCCAATTCTTCTACATGCTTTGTGATAAATGCTTAGCCAGAGCCAGCACTTAAAATATCTCTGTCAGGAACCCCTCCCCAAACCCCTGACCATGGTTTTGTGCTTTGGCACTCCTCAGAGAGGTGTCAGGGTAGATTCAGACACTAGATCTAAAAATACCAACCCAAATCCAAGCACTTATCTAAAAGTTATCTATTGAGTGGAAAATCTGAAATTTTCAGACATCTACATGTCTTCAAACCCAGCTATCCAACTGAAATAGCTATATGGGGCTGATAGATCTTCAGCCATACCATATATTAGTAGTCTTAGCAATATAAAATTGCTTAAGACTTATGGCAGAGACTATAAATAGTCAAAATAAGAGTAATCAATCACATGATCCTATCTCTTAAGCTTGTAAGTTATAAACAATGAGGATTGCCAATTCCTCTACAAGCTTGGATGCTTAGCCAGAGCCAACACTTAAAATATCTCTGTCAGGAACCCATCCGCAAACTCCCTGACCATGGTTTCGTGCTTTGACACTCCTCAGAGAGGTGTCAGGGTAGGTTCAGACACTAGATCTAAAAATACCAACCCAAAGCCAAGCTCTTATCTAAAAGTTATCTATTGAGTGGAAAATCTGAAATTTTCAGACAATCTACATGTCTTCAAACCCAGCTATCCAACTGAAATAGCTATATGGGGCTGATAGATCTTCAGCCATACCATATATTAGTAGTTTTAGCAGTATAAAATTGCATAAGACTTATAACAGAAACTATAAATCATCAAAATAAGAGTCATAGATCACATGGCCCTATCTCTTAAGCTTGTAAGTTATAAACAATGAGGATTGCCAATTCCTCTACAAGCTTTGTGATAAATGCTTAGCCAGAGCCAGCACTTAAAATATCTCTGTCAGGAACCCCTCCTCAAACCCCTGACCAGTAATATATGGTATGGTGAAGATCATATTTGAGTTGGATAGCTGGGTTTGAAGACATGTAGATGTCTGAAAATTTCAGATTTTCCACTCAATAGATAACTTTTAGATAAGTGCTTGGCTTTGGGTTGGTATTTTTAGATCTAGGGTCTGAACTTACCCTGACACCTCTCTGAGGAGTGCCAAAGCATGAAATCATGGTCAGGGTTTGGGTAGGGGTTCCTGATAGAGATATTTTAAGTGCTGGCTCTGGCTAAGCATTTATCACAAAGCTTGTAGAGGAATTGGCAATCCTCATTGTTTATAATTTACAAGCTGAAGAGATAGGGTCATGTGATCTATGACTCTTATTTTGACTATGAAAAGATATGTTCTAGGAGTAACAAGTTGGGATCAAAAGTAATGTATGTGGGTGAGAAAAAAACAGGCATCACTGACATGTAAAGGCTGAAACAGAATGGGTTTTTCATATTTCTGGAAGAAATGAATAATAGATGGAAAGTTGAAGTCTTGAATTGGATTCCAAGAAATTGAACAAAGACCTAGAAAAGAGCATATGTGAGATGGGTAGATGAGATAAATAAATTTGCTGAGTAATGTGGAGAAGCTATGACTGCAGGAACTGAATTAAATTTGTAGAGACTTTCATTCTGAAATGCATTGAAAATAACAGTGGTAATGATATGGAGAACAGACATAGCCTTTATTCAGCTAAATATAAAACTAAGGTTTTTGGATATTACAAAACAACTGATAGTTAAAAAGTAAAGTATGTATACTTATTCATAATAAATGTATAATATATGGATAACATCTTTCATACTTTCAAGTAAAATAATCAAAATTTTAAACATATTTGAGATGAAATCTAAATTGTGTTAAATGATTAACATGATAGTTGACAAAAAGTGTTTGAATCACAATCATGTATGTTGTTACTTCGTCGATTTTGTTATTTACTTAATTTGGTTAATTCCAATAGTTTTAATCTTTTCTCAAAAAAATGTAATTCACTATAAATAATAATACACTGTGTATACTAAGAAAAGCTGAGTATGACTACTAGTTAGGTGAAAGCATGCTCAGTATATTATGTTGATGTATTTAACATTTTTATTATCAAGTATTAAACAAGCTTTTCTTAGTATAGGTGTAGTATTGAATTAATTTAGTTAAATTTTCTTCTTAAGAAATCACTGTGCTTCTTATTATATTTATTTAAATTAGATATATATTGTTTATTTAAATGTCAATGTGCTTCTCTGTATAAATGTGATTTATGTACGATACTATGCAAGTAAAAGTGTACATAGTCAGTTTAATATATTTTAGTAGACTGTTTTGATTTTTATATTGTGCGAATATAAAAAAAATATCAATTTGTTTTTGTTAATATTAATTGCATTTATTATTGTGTTATATTTAATTTTTGGGTTTTATTTTATTTATTTTTTAATTTTTAAATTTATAATAAATGTTGTTGCTTAGTAATTAATTCCATAGTAAAATATTTAGGTCACCATTTGATGTTTATACAACTAGATTTATCTAATATATTGCCGATCAAGCAATATTCTAAATAGAATAATTACGAATAGAATTGTAAAAATTCTTTTCATGAAAACTTATTACCGTTCTCTGTATATATGTATATTACACATGCATGTAAATATCAATATTATTTAGTAAAGTAGCAAACTATAGAGCTTAAGGTTCATGGGTCAAATCTTCCCGTTCTTTCCAATATTCGAACTTCTTAACTCCAGAGTAATAATAAATCATTCGATTTTTTTTTTTTTAGCATGAATTCATCTCTGGAATGAAAATTTAATATCCTATATTGCATTTTATTATTTTGAATGATTTAAAGAATTTCTTTTTTTAAATTATTACATATTTTCAAAGTTTTTATAATTACCACATTGACTCATTACGGTAGTCTTACGAATTTTTTAGGGAAAATGTAGTTCCGCTGCCAGTCTATGTTTGACAATAGACTTTCTGTTAAAAAATTTTAATGATGGGTTGGATTTCTTTTTTTTTGCTAAATATTTAAACTATTTATTATAACTGAAATAAACATATTTTGAAATAAATAATTAATGTTATATTTATGATGTAAATTTAAAATATATATATAGAAAATGGAAGTTAAAATATATTTCTGTATAATTATTACATTGGGAATGTATTTAAGTGTTTTTTTTCTTTATTGACGTGTGTGCGTTATTATATGTTTCAATTCTCAGTGAATTGTAGGATGAAAACAAAAGCCAATACTTTTTCTTAATAAAAATAAAAAAGTTTTATACATATTTAATTATTTATTATAGCTGAAGTAAACATATTTTTGAATAAATAAGTAATAAATCTTGTATTCAAGATATTAGATATATATTTAAAAAAAGGGAAAGTTGTAATATGTGTATTTTTTCGTAATAATAACGAATTAAGTGTCCTATAGAATCTGCTTGATTTAGTGCAGTGTTAAAATATCAAACTTTAGAGTATACGATCCTCTAACCCAGGGGTGCGCAATTGTTTTGGCTCAGGGGCTGCAGAGATTGATTGGCAGAGGGCTGCATCGGGGGCCACTTTGTGGAAGCGAAGGTTTGCGGAGGGCCACACCTTTTTTCATGACACAAGAAACACACTGCTTTATTCCCTGTATTACTAAAGAAATATTTGTTTGTCCATTCTTCATTAAACACACGACATTCATCACCGATTTTACATTTTTCCAGAGGGCTCATGATTTCACTAAAGTTGGAAATATATATATTTGATAATGCAAAGACAAAATTGAAATTAACCAGATTAGCTGGAAAAGCACTGCAAATCGTATCTACACTGCGCATGTGTATTGACGTGGCCATCCTAGTGGAAAATATGAGATGAATCTTCGGTCGCGCATAGGAAAGAAATCTCAGTTCAAGGCAGATTTTTCTGATTGTCTTAGTGGGCTGCATAAAAACTCTTAGCGGGCCACTATTTGCCCACCCGTGCTCTAACCGATTCCCATTTTGACATTTCTGACACTCATACTTCTTATGAATTTCCTAGCTATAAGGCCATTCAATAATTTACATATTTAAATGTTTTACCAATATTGAAATTTGAAATCATAATAACAGCTTAAAAAATTTTAAAATACTGATTAAAATCCTATTTATTCTATTTTTTAAAATTTTTACTAACGTAGTGTTTTTTTAAAGTACGATTCACAAATTTTCCTTGGACATCTTAAAAAAACAAAAACAAAACAGAGTAATGGCAGAATGGGAATTGATAACAAGATTGACATCTGAGTATTTCAATATTTTAAAAAGCATTGCATTAATTAAATATATTCCAGTTTACTGATAAAATTTATTCTGAATATTAATAATAAGAGCTGACTTACAATACAGTTAAAATTTTTTAAGTCTTTTTTTTTTTAAATATAAAAATGGAGATTTCAATTAAGAATATGATAAGGCATGAGAGAATATCAAGGAGAGTAAGAAAAAAACAATACTGCCTTGATTAATCACTGACAGTTTATTTGTTGCTTTCCGACCTCTACTCTTGTAACTCCTTTAATGTATTTCTGTCATTGGTAGTATGATCATGTTCATCATTTTCATGAGTCTGATAAGTTTTGTACTTCAAGTAGAAACCTTCAAGTGATTTCATTGTTTTCCGTTATCATCAGAAATATCAAGAAAAATGAGAAATAGCCCTAATTAGGAGAAACACATTTTTGCATTTACATAACAAAGACTGATTTTGATATTTGAAGTCAATATTTACAGAATAATGTGACCAGACTGGTTTGATCAGAAATTGGAACATAACGACCAATCATTTTTATGGCATTGCACTCTCTTTTTTATATAAAACTCCATTCCTGTGTATATTCATCACTGTTGTCTATTGTTTAGAATTATTATTTCTATTAATTTTGTCACTATAGAAAATTATTATCAACAAAGAACCAATAAAACTACACTGTCAACCAAAGCAGATGAAAGCACAGTTCAAATTTTAGACTACAAAAATCCAACTGCACATGCTCCAAAGCAATGTTGGATATGAGAATGTGTCTAGCTTGAGAATCCAGCCATATACTGTAATAGCAATCTTTGTTTTGATGATGGAATTTGTCTCGAGTTTTTATAATATTATTGTAGAGACTGAAATGGCAAGAGAGAGCCAAGAAACTATCATTTTTGCAATGAATTATTTATATAAGACAAATAACTATGAGTATTTGAAAATTGGGACATACAATGGTCCCAAAAAGATATTTCAGGGACACTCGCACACCTAATCAAAAATAGAGACAAATCCCAAAAAATGGAGGTGCCTGATCACCCTATAAAACATGAAAGAGTAGAGAATATCAAGAAGAGTAAAAAAAAACAATACTGCCGTGATTAATCACTGACAATTTAGTTATGTAGTAACCCTCAAGTAATTTCACTGTTTTCAGTTATTATCAGAAATAATCAATAAAAGTGAGAAATAGCTAAAGAAAACAAGAACAAGAGATAGCCTGATAACCCCTGAGGTTATTTTTACCATGATTTGGGACATTGCTGGATTTATGCTCTCCATGGCCCAACCAATAGCAGGATGCTCCGAAAAGGAGAAAACATAAGAGTAATTGGCTCAAATTCAGGAAAACCAAATGAAGGAATGAGAAAACACTTTGAACAAAATATGTATCAAATAATCTCTAATGTAATAATATAATCTTTAATAAATTATTTTGGAAACTAAAGTGAGAAATAGCTCTAATCAGAAGGAACACATTTCTGCATTTACAGACCAAAATATAATTTTGATATTTCAAGTCAATATTTACAGAATAATACGTTTAATTTTATTTAGTTAATTAATTTTTTTTAAATGTTAGATTACTAAATATTTATTTTTTTAATAAGTATGTAATATTTAAAAATAGTTTTTAAAAATATATGTTTGATTTTTAGTGGGAAATTAGCACTTCTGAAAACTTATATGATATTAAACAGGAAATGTTCTGTATCAACATTTATTACTATATTCTTACTATATTTTTTTAATCAGAAAGTTGATTTTTTTTAAGTTTAATATATTGTTATTACTTTATATGTCTTTAATAATTTTTTTTTGAATCAAGATTTGATACAGAATGAATTTTTTTTTCATTAAATATATATTTTTAAGTGAAAACATATAAATCCTTTGTATTAATATTATTACAATTTTTTATTTTCAAAATCCCTATTTTACTTCCGATATTATTTTCACAGAGGCTAAACTCTCCATATAGTAGCACACTCAATGCAAGCCACAATAATCAATGGATGCAAGAAGGTTTGTGTATAAAATCTCTATCTAACGCCTATTCATCCAATATTTCCATACTAGTTTCTAGCTTGTAGATTTCATCAGTGAAGAGTCTTGGATCGGAGAGCACTGCACCTAGATCTTAGGCTCCTTACTGATGAGAGCCACCAGCTAGAAACTAGTCTGGGGATATTGGATGAATAGGCGTTAGATAAGGTTTTTATTCATAAACCTTCTTGCATCTATTGATTACTCTGGCTTGCACTGAATGGCGCTACTATATGGAGAGTTTAGCCTCTGTGTAAACAGCTTGTGTAAGCATAAAAAATGGTGATCAGGTGTGATATTATTTTTATTATTTGGGCATATTTTTAATAAAATTTATCTAAAACATAAAGATTTGATTTTTTCCATTAAAAATACAAATGAGGGTCAATTACAATATATATATATATTGTAACGAGCACAGACGTTCATTACATTGTTTTTTTTTTTATATTTATTAAACATGAAAGTAAATTAAAAAGTTCGCATTTAAAAATTTTCTTTAAGAATTAAAAATTGAAATTAAATATCATCTTAAACTCGTATATATTAAATCGCACAGATAAAAAAAAATTATTAAAATAAAACTGTATTAAAAATAGAAAAGGTATTTTAAAAACAAAAACTTAAAAAGATTTAGAGATAAAAATATATATTTGATTTGGAAAACAGGTTAATTAATCAGAAATGGAAATGATTGTTAATTAGTTAAATGTAAACCAGCCTTGGGCATTTAAATGTAAAAACATCGGTCAGATAGGAAAACAATAGAAACAAATAGCCAATGAAAGAAATCCATCGGGAAATCGGACCTCAGCAAAAGGATCATGACATCGATGACATAATGCCAAGTCAATCCTTCGAATACGTATAAAAGGAAAATTTGGAAATTATTAATCAGTGAGTTATTATGACTATTACGATGTGACAGATAGATGTTAGTGCGGAGGTGCGGGAGAAGAGATTGAAGGACGCACGTTCAATCCCTTCAGTTGTTATAAAATGGAAAAATGAAACATCGCTTTTCTTATATTCAGAGGACCACAGGATCATCGGGAAATTTAACGCTGGATTTCAAACAGCAAGCAATTGTAAAAGATGAACATTTCTAAAACCATAAGAACTTTCTAAGATATAACGAACAATATTAATTTGAAAACACTAAGAACTTTAAATTTTAAACTTTCCTAGAATTTAATAGTTACAAATAGAATCCTATCTGACCAAACTAAATTCTTTATTAATAGTGTTATTTGATGTATTTTTTTTCTTATTTATGTAAAATCATTTCCATTTATTTATTTTTTATTCTTTAAGTTTTTATCATGATTTTTTTTGTTTTTCGTTAAATTAATTATATAAATGTTAAACTTAAGTCGGGCGTGAATGGCTGTATAGATTTGTAAAGTTATATTAGGGGAGGGTAATCTTAGGTTATTTGTTTCGTGGTTAAATTGGGTCAATGGATTGGATATATTGATGTAGTTAGTAGATGTAGTCGGAGATTCGCGACTGGCAGAATCGCTTCATACGCCGCACTCTCCCGTTTTGCCTATGGAAGGAATTATAAGACGCAGAGCGCAGTTCCTTTCTATGGAGTTTTTTTTTTATTGTTCTTCTCATTAGATAGAAGTAATATTCCTGTCTAATGAGAGTCAATATCTTCTCTTAACCTTTTTGGTGCTGCCGTATTCCGTATTACATTGAATACATCGATGTATCAGATGGATTGATGCCAGTTTGACTGCGAATTTTAGCCTAAGGTTAAATAGGGACAGAATATTTTATTTTCAAATGCAAATCTATATGGTCTATTCATACTTGACCCTAAATAAAAATGCATTAAATTTAAGTTGTTTATAGACGCTTGCATGAATTGGTTATCGGTTAAGTATGTTTTGGGTTTTCATATTTGATCGAAATATATAGACATTCGATAAATAATGATACCTTACGGTGAGTATCTAAAATGTATTTATTCGGATGTCTTTTAAGTTATTGGTGACAATGCAAGTATCTTATGGTGAATACTATTGGGTTACGTATAAAGTTCCCTCCGCAATTGTCAGTAATCAATAATTTTGTATTTTGATCGTTTATGTTTACTTTGAAGTGTTTTTGACCGTGAAATCTATGTAACCGATCTGTATTCAACATTATAAACAAGCTTTCATAAATTTATCTGTGCGAACTTAATTAAAATGTAAATTTAGAATATAATAGTAATTAAATGTAAATTAAAGCCAAAAATCAAAGTTAAAAATAATGTTAAATGTTAAAATGTAAAACTAATACTAAAATAATTTTAAATCTTATATATATGTGCATAAATAAATGTTTGTATGTTAATTGCTGGCAATGGCTTATTTTATTTATTTTTTTAATATTGAAATATAATTAGATAAGATATGATATTATTAAATCTCTGCTACTTCCTGAGCTAGTGACATGGGCTAACGACCGGAACCAAAATATTTAAAAAAATTTTTTTTTTTTTTTGACTTACGTATCTGCCTACTTTATAAATTTTTCTAGGTTCAAATGCCTAGATGGCGCCCCATAGTGCAGATTACGTTAAGTCGCCTTAACGTAATCTGCACTATGGGGCGCCATCTAGGCATTTGAACCTAGAAAAATTTATAAAGTAGGCAGATACGTAAGTCAAAAAAAAAAAAATTTTTTTAAATATTTTGGTTCCGGTTGTTAGCCCATGTCACTAGCTCAGGGAGTAGCAGAGATTTAATAATATCATATCTTATCTAATTATATTTCAATATTAAAAAAATAAATAAAATAAGCCACTGCCAGTAATTAACATACAAACATTTATTTATGCACATATATATAAGATTTAAAATTATTTTAGTATTAGTTTTACATTTTAACATTTAACATTATTTTTAACTTTGATTTTTGGCTTTAATTTACATTTAATTACTATTATATTCTAAATTTACATTTTAATTAAGTTCGCACAGATAAATTTATAAAAGCTTGTTTATAATGTTGAATACAGATCGGTTACATAGATTTCACGGTCAAAAACACTTCAAAGTAAACATAAACGATCAAAATACAAAATCATTGATTACTGACAATTGCAGAGGGAACTTTATACGTAACCCAATAGTATTCACCATAAGATACTTGCATTGTCACCAATAACTTAAAAGACATCCGAATAAATACATTTTAGATACTCACCGTAAGGTATCATTATTTATCGAATGTCTATATATTTCGATCAAATATGAAAACCCAAAACATACTTAACCGATAACCAATCCATGCAAGCGCCTATAAACAACTTAAATTTAATGCATTTTTATTTAGGGTCAAGTATGAATAGACCACATAGATTTGCATTTGACAATAAAATATTCTGTCCCTATTTAACCTTAGGCTAAAATTCGCAGTCAAACTGGCATCAATCCATCTGATACATCGATGTATTCAATGTAATACGGAATACGGCAGCACCAAAAAGGTTAAGAGAAGATATTGACTCTCATTAGACAGGAATATTACTTCTATCTAACGAGAAGAACAATAAAAAAAAAACTCCATAGAAAGGAACTGCGCTCTGCGTCTTATAATTCCTTCCATAGGCAAAACGGGAGAGTGCGGCATATAAAGCGATTCTGCCAGTCGCGAATCTCCGACTACATCTACTAACTACATCAATATATCCAATCCATTGACCCAATTTAACCATGAAACAAATAACCTAAGATTACTCTCCCCTAATATAACTTTACAAATCTATACAGCCATTCACGCCCGACTTAAGTTTAACATTTATATAATTAATTTAACGAAAAACAAAAAAAATCATGATAAAAACTTAAAGAATAAAAAATAAATAAATGGAAATGATTTTATATAAATAAGAAAAAAAATACATCAAATAACACTATTAATAAAGAATTTAGTTTGGTCAGATAGGATTCTATTTGTAACTATTAAATACTAGGAAAGTTTAAAATTTAAAGTTCTTAGTGTTTTCAAATTAATATTGTTCGTTATATCTTAGAAAGTTCTTACGGTTTTAGAAATGTTCATCTTTTACAATTGCTTGCCGTTTGAAATCCAGCGTTAAATTTCCCGATGATCCTGTGGTCCTCTGAATATAAGAAAAGCGATGTTTCATTTTTCCATTTTATAACAACTGAAGGGATTGACGTGTGTCCTTCAATCTCTTCTTCCGCACCTCCGCACTAACATCTATCTGTCACATCGTAATAGTCATAATAACTCACTGATTAATAATTTCCAAATTTTCCTTTTATACGTATTCGAAGGATTGACTTGGCATTATGTCATCGATGTCATGATCCTTTCGCTGAGGTCCGATTTCCCGATGGATTTCTTTCATTGGCTATTTGTTTCTATTGTTTTCCTATCTGACCGATGTTTTTACATTTAAATGCCCAAGGCTGGTTTACATTTAACTAATTAACAATCATTTCCATTTCTGATTAATTAACCTGTTTTCCAAATCAAATATATATTTTTATCTCTAAATCTTTTTAAGTTTTTGTTTTTAAAATACCTTTTCTATTTTTAATACAGTTTTTTTATCTGTGCGATTTAATATATACCAGTTTAAGATGATATTTAATTTCAATTTTTAATTCTTAAAGAAAATTTTTAAATGCGAACTTTTTAATTTACTTTCATGTTTAATAAATATAAAAAAAAACAATGTAACGAACGTCTGTGCTCGTTACAATATATATATATATATTGAACAAGAAGAACCCCTGGTATATTCCAATACAATTAGTAATTAATTTTTAATTAAGAAACATTGTAAAATCTAAATTCTTGTTATAAAGTAATAAGAATGTAAATGACAGGGAAAAATAAAACAAAACAAAAATGTAGATTTTATAAATATAAAGTTTGTTTAAAAATTTTTTAATGTAGAATAATAAATAAACATTTGTACAAATAGTTAAGATATGTTTAATAGAAGAACAATTTATTTGTGTAAGGCAATGTTCAAAATCTCGAGTTTCACATCTAGAAAATATGATTCTATCATAAAAGCTTAAATAAAAATTAATCATCATCATCATCAACCGTTATTAATCCACTGCAGGATGAAGGTCTCTCCATGTTCAATCCATCTTTTCCAATCTTTAGCTTCTCTTCTCTACATCACTCCTGCACACTTTCTTATTTCATCCATCTATCCATCTAACGTGTGGTCTCTTTTTGGGTCTTTTACAATCTCTTGGAATCCAGTTTAAAATTTCAATTGTCCATCTATTATCATCTCTTCTAGCAATATGTTCAGCCCAACTCCACTTCAATCTTTTCAATGAGGTCAGTAAAAAAATAATAATAATAATATGAGCTTATGTGTTTCTGTTTTTAAATATTTGTTTCGCTTTGCTTTTTTTTAGTTATTGTATTATTTAATATCTAAATTAGAATCTATGTTTTGTCAATCAAATATATATATTTTTAAAAAATATTCTGCACTTATAATTGTATTAAGTATTTAATATATAAAACAATAGCTAATGTAATGACTCTTGCAAAAGCTGTTTTATGTTTTAATCAAATTTTAATTCATACATTAAAATAAATTATAATATAGAATTATAATTCACATTTTTTTTTTTATATTATTCTTTTCAAATTTTGGCTCTATGAATGTTTCTGATAAGAAAGTTAAATACCATGAAACTTTTCTTGAAAATTGTGCTAAATTTATGGGGGGGGGGGCGGACATGTTGACGTCAAGCGTTGATAGCTTAGTGGTTAGCATAGCTGCCTTCTAAGCAGCTGGCGCGGGTTCGCTTCCTGGTCAACGCATTTGACATATATATATAAAAAAAACCTGATGAGATTAATATATTAATTCTAGAAATAGAAAAAATATGTAAAGATTACAATTAATAGTCAAAGTTCCGAAAAAAAAAAATTAATTAAAGAAAATTTTTAGTATTTGAACATTATTTATCATTATCATTTTCAGCCATTATTGATCCATTGTAGGATGACCTCTCACGTGTTTGATCCAATTTTTCCACTCCCTCATCTCTCTTCTTCATATCATACTAGCAAACTTCCTTGTTTCATCCATCTATTTCATATGTGATCGCTTTCTAGGTCTTTTACAATCTCTTGAGATCCAGTTTGAGATTTCAACTATCCATCTATTATCTTTTCTAGAAATATATCCAACCCATCTCATTTTACTCTCTTAATTTTTTCAGTGATGTTACTAATACTTTTTGTTCTCTCATCTATTCATTTCGTTTTTGATTCCCTCTTGTTATTCCTAATATACATCTTGCTATATTTCATTGAGTGGTGTGAAGACTCTGTATTGCTCTTTTATAATGTGTTCCAGATTCAGATAAAGATCCATAAATAAAAACTGATAAAACACATTTATTAAAATCTTTTCTTTTCAAGCATATGGATATATTTCCTTTTAATATGAAATTACTTCTACTAAAAGCACTCCAGTCAAATTGTATGATTAATTTTACCCCGTATGTTTCCATGTATATTAGTAATATGAACTAGGTATGTGCAATTTTTAATTTCTTCTAATTTATGATTATAAATGTTTATTTTCTTCTTTTGAGAAAATCCATTGAACATTATTTTAGACTTTTCAACATTTGACTTTAGTCTTATTTTTCTTACTTTCATTGATAATTCTTACAATATTTCCTGAAGCTCTGAAACATTATTTGGAAAAACCAATTCATATCATCTGCAACATCTCATTGATTTCAAATGATCTCTATTTACTTTTATTCCCATAGTTTCTCATTTTAATCTACAGAATAGTTTTTGCAAAACTGCTGTAAAACGTTTTGGAGATGACCCTGTTATACACCTTTCTCAACATTAATCTTCATAGTATTATTATATAATCTAATTATTGCTGTTGTATTTTGATAAATACTCTTCAGAATATGACAATATCCTCTATAAGTTGATGATCCAATGCTTTAGTCAAATGCCTTTTCATAATTTATAAATCCAAAGTATAATGCCAATAATATTCATTGGTCCTTTCTATAATTTCATTCAATACATGGATGTGCTTTACTGTGCTAAAATCTTTTAAATTCAACTTGTCTTTTTGGTCACTGTAGATTAGTATAAAATTTTGTATAGAATTGATAAAAACACTAATTGGTATCTGTAATCATTTTTTAAAATATTAATATTATTACTGCATTTTCCCCATCATTTGGTACATGATTATCAGTGAGATATTTATTATATAACTTCAATTTCTTCACCCGCTTCTTTTAAGATACTGATTATAATTCCATCATTATCTAAAGTTTTATCTCTTTCTCATAGATTTGATTCCATATCTCACTTCTTCATTTAGAAAGTTGGGCAATTCTGATGTAATAATTGTAGGTGATGCATTTATTGTCATTCTTTATTACAAAGTAAGTTTTTATAGAACTCTTCTGCACATTTTATGATGCCATCTCTTTTTAATAATAGTTCCATTTTTTCTTCTTATTTCAGAACTAAATTTTCTACCAGTATTGAGATATTGGTTTACATATTTAAACCTTTATTCTATTTTCTAGCTTTCTTTGCTAATTCATACTTATATTTTTTAGTATTGTTTTACACTTTTAAGACTTTTATTCTCTTCTCTAGCTTTTCTTGCTAATTCGTATTTATATTTTTTTATATTGTTATTAACTTTTTTCCAAACTATTTTACAAATCTCTAGATATTGAATTTTTCTTAGTGGATCATTTTTATAAATTATCATATTCCGTTTTTACTTCATATATCGTCCTGTCTCAATAAAAAAATTTATTGACAAATTGATGCTGCCTTGTACCAGCTATTTTTTGTTACAGTTTTTAATAGGGCATCAGTTATTTTTTTCTATTTTATTTAAATCTGAAACATCTTCAAAATTTGTTAATATTTTGAAACAATTTGCAAGTTCCAATTTAAATTCATTGGAAAGTTTCTAAAGTTTTAGAGGTCAATGAGCCCTTCCTGTATTTAATTTATTAACAATATTGGTCGAGAGGTCAGCGCGACTGCCTTGCACTTGCAGGCAGTTGCCCGGGTTGTGGGTTCGCGTCCTGGCCGACGCTATGACACTTAAAAAAAGAAAAAAGTACAATATTGAAATACTTATTTTCTGTTAGTCAGAAAGTAATATAATTCTATTATACCTTCATTTGGATGCTTCCATGCTCATTTCTATTAAACGTTAGTTTTTCTTTTTCAGAAAATTCTACAAATCTGTGTCTTCTCTCATTTCTATCATGATAACCAAATTTCTCAACAGCACTTTCAATTTGTATCTTCTCTTATTTCTATTACAGTAATCAAATATACCAACAGCTCTTTCATTTTTCAGTCATTTATCAGCTCTATCATTAAAGTTTTCCATTACAATTTCAAAATGATTGGTCTGATCAAAAGTCTTTTGTACATCCATATAAAATACTCTTTTTCCTCATCATAATGAAAACTTGTTGGGGCATAAACCTGAAATATCTGCATTTGATATCTTTCATTAAATTGAAACCCTAATCTTACCACTGTCTGATACACTATCTATCTCCACAGTGTTATTCTTCCACATTTTATTTATAATGAATCCCATTCCACATTTTTCTTCCAATATTTGTGCTTTTGTAGTAATTACATGTCTATTTTTTAAATCAATTGTTTCTTCACTTTTTCTCCTAACTTCACAAAGTCCAATAATGTCTCATTTAATATAAGACAGTTCTTCCAGTTCATAAATCTTCTTTCACTAGAAAGTGATCCACAGTTTTATGTACCTAAATAAAAAGTCACCATCAAATGCATAAATGGATGGTTTTAGGCATAATTTTTGCTTGTGAACAACTCAGACTGATTGTTTGTTTTTAAACTTGGTTGTTTTTTTATAGGAATTTAAAATTTTTATATTACTTATTCATTCCAATAAATAAATATAGCATATTTGCATTTTCAATATATTTACTTATTTGAAATAATAGAGGATTTGAACCAAGATCTTCAAGCTTCTTACAGCTATCCAATCTATCTCATTCAACCAATACATATGACCATCCACATGTGGAAAAGATAAATGATCTCCTATACATATTTCATGCTGATCAACCTCTTATCAATTGGTCCAGATCATCATCTCCCACACATATATGTAACTAATGCTCAATTTGTATTAAGACTACATTTAACAAATTTAATTCACAGGTTTCAATCTACTCCACTACCAACTCTTCAGCTTTTCATACCATTGAAAATCTGATGATGAAATGCCCAAATCCCTCGGTGATGCCAATATTATTGCCATGCTCATTTTGATCTTAAGTCATTCTGAGCCCTCATGTATGGGACCTTGTTCATTTAAATTCATGAGGGGTCAGAATGACTTAAGGTCAACTTGGGTATGACATTAATATTGGCATTATCAAGCGATTTGGGCAGTCCATCATCAGATTTTTAACAGTATGGAAGGCAGAACAGTTGGATAATGGAGTAGTTTAAAGCCTGCCCATTAAAGTTTGAAAATTTGCTATCTTAATACAAACTGAACAATGATTATATATATGTGTGTGGTGGGGGTGATGGTCTGGACCAACTGATGAGTGGCTGGTTCAGCATGAAATACGTCTATTAGAGATCATTTATAAAATTTTTCACATGAAGATGGTCATGTGTATATGTTGTATGAGATAGATTGGATATCTGAAGAGTGAAAGTCTGGGTTCAAATCCCCTATAATTACATCTAAAATCCAGGGATATATAGGATACCTGTATTTTAAATATTATTTTAAATAAATATATCGTAATCATTTGCTATGAATTCTCACTTCATGTATTTTGATTACTGGCAAAAAAATTAAATAATCTAAAACTTCCTCTAAAAATTATGCACTGCATAAAAAAAATCTATCAACATTGACGTATTAAGTTCTCAGACTAAATGTATTCTGTATATATATAAAGATTTGTGTTTGAGTAAAATTAATTTTATCTGAATATAAACATGTTTTTTTCTTTATACTATTTAAATATAAGAAGTTGATAATTATTTTCACCAAAATCGTTCATTATAGAAGTGATACTTAAACAAAATGTTTGCATTTCTTAAGATATTTAATATAGTATACAAGGGTGTTATGATTGCAATCCATCGCTTAGTTTGAAATAATATTCTAGTATTGATATCATTGTGTTAAACTTTTGCAAACTTTAATTCCGTACTGACACGCCCAATATATAAGATTAAGAAAAACTGTGTAAACTTTAGAAGAAAGCACCGCCAAATAGAGATAACAATAGTAATGAAAAAATATATACTGTTCGTCCCTTTTTATGTGCAAATAGTATCAGAGAAGGTAAACTCAATATAGATTTCAGTATAAGATGAAGGGGTATAATCTATAGATAAAAAAGATAATAGAAGTAAATATGTATATATGAAAAGCATTTAATTTTATAATAAAATAAAAAATTATTTAATTATCAGTCTTTTTTTCTTTTCCTTTTTTTTTTTTAAAAAAAAAAAAATTTTAAATTACGTAAATAATTTTTTTAATTTATTAAACATTTTTTAAAGCCAGTTTAATCATTAATTTATTTTTTTTAAAAAATAAAAAAAACTTGAAAAATCAAGATTATTTCTAAACCAGATTTATTTCGTTTTAATGTATATATTTTTTTTCTTTTAAAATTACTATCATTAATAATATAATAATCAGTAATTTTTATTTCGTATTTTCTAGTTCAGCCTGTTCATTTTTTTTCTTACTTAATCATATATAGAGAAGCATATATATTTATGTATACGCCCATTCATATACGTGAATATATCAGCGTTAGAAACAAACAAACAAATGGTTTGTTAATCTGGACTTCTTAGGAAATTTGAGAACCGAAAATGACACAATTGTAACCGCAATTTATAAATCTTGAGTTCCAGTATCTGCCGTTCTACTTCAGAACTAAACCATGCTGGACTAAATCAGCCTTTGTTAGCAGCGCTCATAAATGAAAATGGCCTTTCTAATGATAGAAGAAAAAAAATAAAGGTAGAAAGACAAAGAGTTAAAAAAATTATTGATGAGTTTAATCAATTTGTGAATACACAGTTATGTTACATGCTATTTTTGCCGTAAGCTTTTCTATCTGAAAGACTTTTTTTTTTTTAAAATACTGTATATATAATAAACATTATTAATTACAAATTATGTACAATGGGAATTTTTTTATATGACATAAGATGCACGGCTTATAAAATATAGTTATTTTGACTAGTATCTGAAGGCAGATACAGTGATTCAATAATTTATATCATTTTAAAATAATGAACAACTAAGAAAAATATTGTTTTGCCAAATTTTTTTCACAGTATTTCTAGGTATATATACAAACAGGTGTTACTGACCTTATTGAAAAAATTAAAAGATTGAAATGGAGTTGGGCTGGACATATTGCTAGAAGAAATGATAATAGATGGACAATTGAAATTTTATACTGGATTCCAAGAGATTGTAAAAGACCCAGAAAGAGACCACATGTGAGATGGATGGATGAAATAAGAAAATGTGCAGGGGTGTTGTGGAAAAGAGAAGCTAAAGATCGGAGAAGATGGATTAAACTTGGAGAGACCTTCATCCTGCAGTGGATTGATAATGGTTGATGATGATGATGATGATATATATTAGGGTATATACATATATATTATATCACTCTTTATTATTATTTTTTTTTAGAACGTTATATTTTTTGTTGTCGAAAATTACAGTACAACCAGCAAGGCACATGGTTCTAATATTGTGAATAATTACTTTGGCATTGTACTGATTAAAATATTTGATATTTTTCTCAAGCAGTTCTTTTAGATTAATATTAATTACTTGCTTGTGGAATACGAAGTGTCTTAAAGATGAGAAATATGGTCATGTTTAAAAAGGTATTCTATTTGCCTACCTCATGTAGCATTTTTCTGGGTAACTTCAATGGGGGCTATTTTCTTTTTTTGAGATTGACATAACTTTATTACTGGTATTCGTTATCTGACATTTTTCTTTAGTGTCGTTTTTACTCTATTCTCTTCTTTAACTTCATGGAGAGCACAAAGATTGTCAGCAGTTTTTTTCATATTATCATTACTTTTTGTTTTATTTAAGATTTTTGAATTTTTGCCTTTTTTTGCAAAATGTTTAGGTTTTTAGTTGACTATTTGATTCTAAATTTGCTAAAAGCAATTTATCGCAGATTATGTTGATAAACAGAGCAAAACTCTCCATACAGTATTGCCACCTGTGCTAAACAGAGTAATCAATGGATGCCAGAAGGCTTGTGCATAAAATCCCTATCCAATGCCTACTCATCCAATATCCCCAGACTAGTTTCTGGCTTGTGGCCTTTGTCAGTGAGGAGCTTTGGATCTGAGAGCACTGCATCTGGATCTGGAAGACTATTGTATCTTTATTTATCTTTTGAGACATGTTAATATCAACAGTTGTTAGTAGATATTAAATTCTAAGAATAAAACTGTAATAAATTTAAAGTGTTATCTACCATATTACATAAAATCATCACTTCCATTCCTTCATAAAAATTTTAGAAGAATATTTAATTTAAGGAAATTAAAAAAAACCCTATAAATTACATTTATATATTTTAACAAAAGCTATTAAACCACTAAACATCACTTGATCACCATTTCTTATGTTTGCTCATAACTGTTATTAAAACAGACAAAACTCTACATACAGTATTGGCATTTAGTGCAAGCCAGAGTAATCAATGGATGCTAGAAAGCTTATGCATAAAATCCCTATCTAGTGCCTACTCATTTAATATTCCCAGACTAGTTTCTAGCTTGTGGCTTTCATCAGTGAGGAGCCTTGGTGGTAATGAAAGCCACAAGCTAGAGACTAATCTGGGAATATTGGACGAGTAGGCACTAAATAGAGATTTTATGCACAAACCTTCTGGCATCCATTGATTACCCTGGTTTATACTGATTGGCATGATTGTATGGAGAGTTTTGCCTGTTTTAAAACCTGTTAAGTTACTTACAAATTAAGAATTTCAAATAGCCCAATTCTAACATGGTACATAAAATCTTACTTCATTACCTATTTCCATCACTTAAAACTATCTATCTCTATCACATTACTTTATATAAAGAAAGTAGATATCTCTTTATACAATTAAATTTATTCAATTACCTACAATTTTATTAAGATTACAATAAAACATTGTAATAATTTAATTATGGCATTATATTCTATGAGCTACTTAAAAAGAAATACTTTTTTGTTCTTTGTGTTTATGTGAATGACTCAATTTGGTAATTTTTGAATATGTTTTTTAATACTAAAAGTTATTCTTGGAATTATGCTAAAAGAAATATCTTTAGAAGACAATAAACATTGTATTCTAATGTCACGTCAAACAGCACAGAGAGCCTGCATTTTACTGAAGACAGGATTGAAGTGAAGACTTGATTCAATGCAATTGCACTCGTGGTTTTGATATAAATTATATATACAAAAAAGAAAAATTACTGACTTCACCTTCTCAATAATAAGCATGATATAAAAGAAGACAGAGAAAAAAATATTGTTAGAAAAATACTTTTATTATTAATTTAGATATATTCTGTATCGACAAATCTATGTTAAGCAGTAAATAAAATAAATTTATATAATGTTTACCTTTAATTTTATGATAGAATCAAGAAAAGAGAAAGATGTTTTTCAAATTACTGAATAATTCTGTAATAAAAATATTTTTTTCTCTTTTGTCATAGCATCAGCCGGGAAGCGAACCCGCTAACCCGGGACAACTGTCGCTGACCTCTCGACCACCAGTTATTTAATATCGTAAACATAATACATTGAGATACATTAATAATTAAGAATTTACAGAAATATGTGTACATATCCTTGGTGTGGCTACAAAAATAGAGTCTTAAGGCAAAAATTTTAACCCCCTCCCTCCCAAAAATTATAATATTAAATTTTTTTCATTCATTTTTTTTTAATTTATTTATTATGCAAAAAAATAATAAACTTACTCATTTTGAAAATCATTTCTACTCACTTTTGCAAAATAAGTAATTCTCTAACACATTAAATGTAAAAACTGCAGAGTGTAATATTTTTGAGAGTAAATATAAAAACAAGCATTGGTGGTTGAGAGTCAACACATCAGCCTTACAAGCAGTTGTACCAGGTAGCGGGTTCGCTTCCCGCCTATGCTATGACACATGAAAATATATATATAAACATACTAAACAGCATCAAAATAAATATCTATTTATACTTTTTTATTATTATTATTAATTATATAACAAAATGACATTGCAAAATGACATGTAGCCAGAAGATAAACTTCAAAAGGTTCAAAATAAATAGTATATACTTGCATAAAATTAATCATTCCTAATCAATATAAATTTATACAAAAAAAATTGGTATTTTTCTTTTGTAATTAAAAAAAATTGTCATTTTTATACTGTTTCCTAGAAATATATAACTTGGTCTGGTCTTTCTTATGTTGAGGATGATTAAGCGTTTCTTAACTAAACTTAATAGTTATCTATTGGCATATGCATAATTAAACATAGCTCAATGTATATGTAAACAAAGAGAGTGAATAACTTTCCCCCAGGTTATTAATTAAAAGTACTAAATTTTGAACAAAGGGTCAAGAATAGAATGAATCCACCATACCTTTGTCAACATTGTTGGTAATTCAGAGTGAAATTAATATGTCGGCCAAATGAAGCCACTCAATAGTTTTTAAAATTGATTGAATGAATGGGGGGAAAAAAGAAAAATGAAGCAAAGAAAAGTAAGGATTGATAAAGAAATTTAACAGTGTTTTCATGTAATAAATATGAAGTAGCTAGAATTGTATGGAAGGGAGTGGCAGTAGCAGGATTGATATACGGTAATGATGATTATGTGTTAGTAAATGGAGTATTAGATTACTTAGGAAAAGTACAAAGAGAAGTAGGAAGACATGCATTAGATGTAGATGTGTGGAAAGCAAAGGAAGCAATTCAAGGAGAAATGGGATGATCAAGTTTTTATATGAGAGATGCAAAAAGCAAAATGAAAATGTTTGGTAGATTGCAGTTTATGGATAATAAAAGAATAGCCAAAGTAGTAGTATTTAATTGGGTTATGAGTAAAGGTTAGGCAACAAAATGGGTAAGAAAGGTAATATGGTATGCAGAAGATTTGGATAAAGAATTAAGTCAGTATACTTATACAAAAAGTGGTATGATTGTGTTAGAAGAATTGTTTAGGGTTAAGGAATAGGATAGAAGAATATGTGCATTAATAAAGAATAGGGAGATGGAGAGTTAGTATGGAGAGTAAAAAGAGTTTAAATATTTATAGAAGTAAACAGAATAATGGGTGTGAATAATTTATGATAATAGTAATGTAACATTTATTTATATATGTTACAAATATATTGGCATTTGGTAAAAGCTAAAAAAATAAATTTCGATTTTTTTTTGATTAGTATAATTTTTGTTGAGAGCGTACAATGAAAGTTAAATTATTCTTCGATATTTTTTTAATTAGTAATAACGTAATTGGAGAGAACAAAAAAAGAATTCCAAAAGCAAGTAAAAAGATAAGCTAAAAGAAAAATATTTCTAGCTAATTAAACATGGCCGAAAACTTGATAAGAAAATAGAGACTTTAGTACATAAAATTTTAAAAAACTGTATAAGATTAGAAAGGCATGGTACGAGCATGCGCAGAAGCCCTAAAACTGGATATAAAAAGGAGGGATCCGGTTGAAGGAGGGTTTTGTTCGTTTTATTTCGCTAGTTGGTCTTGGATAACATTTAATATTCCAAGATCACTCGTCACCGAAGGAATTACAATGTCAGTGAACGGAGCTCCTGAAAACATCAGACATAATGATGTACCCCAGAAGCCTCGTGACCAACTGAATGGACCACAAGAAAAGCAAGAACGAACAGCTCATTATTAAGAAAACTTATAGTCGCTACAACATTCGTGAATTCACAAAGCTTACCGTAAGTTAAGAATAATAATCCTGATGTGACCAAGTTAACTAGTTAAAAAAACTATTGAAAATATAGCTATAAAAAGAATCCCGATGTGACTTTATATTTCTATATGAGAGACTCTTAATTAACAAGAACTTTTCTTATTTTAAATGATATTGATTTTTTATATATTTTTCCACCTAAATTAATTGTTCTCTCCAAAGTATTAAATAATATTTAACTGATAAATATTTTAGTTGGTTAGAATAAAAGAGATTATACTTTATCACCTTTTCTTTATTGTGTTATTAATAGTAGTTATTATTTTTATTATTAAATTTTTTTAGTGAAATAAGATTTAAACGTAAGTTACCTTGCCAATATTTCCAATACTAGGACTAATAATCGTAAAAAAATCATTAATTCTCATTACGGTAGAATTACTCTCATAAAAAAATATTATAATAGAATCTTTTTATTTTTCTTTCTTACAACTTACGAGAGGTGCTGGCGACATATTTCAGATTCTTAGAATCCTGCCATAGGAAATAAAATTAAAAGTTGATTTATGTCTATGGTACAAATTTAATCAATTAATAGGCGGTCGATCAGGAAAAATAGCTGTGTTAAGAATAGAAATACAACTTTTTTTTTCCTTGATACAGTTTGATCAACTCACACTCAAATATACATTTGGGGGTATTGTGGTCTAGTAAAACGGAAAAGCTACAATGGCGACCCAACTCGGGCTTATTTAAAAACCACGACCTGAGAAAATCTAAAAACGGCATAAAATTGAGTATTTAATGTCTGTAGCCGGAAAATAAATTATGATTTTTTGAAAAAAGAAAAAAATTATAAGAAAAAAAAACTAAGTAAACCCAGATTATTAAAATATGAAAGAAGATATTTTTTTAATATGACTTCCAGAAAAAAAAAATATGTATATTTTTTTATATATGTCTAAAAAACACGATCGTGGCTGATGTAGACGTAAGTCACAAGTATTTGACCGGGTAGGCGGTTACTGAAGAGGGGAATAACATAGCCCCGAGTCCTTATCCTTAGTATATGAACATAAGACCGCTTTAAATGCTCGTCAGACTATTTCTAGCAGAATCCCAATAAAGGGGAAGGCGGATCAAGTTGGACCAAGTTGCCACGGGCCTGTAAGACTCAGAACGATGAGCAACGCTCGTTTGTGCTTATAACTTGGGCTTCTTATTAGTAATAGTACACTAAAGCGAATAGGACACAGATGAATGTTGAAATATTTTCCATTCCCGCCGCGTTAGACCTAAAAGTGGGCATTAAAGCCGAACGTCGCTTGTGAATGAGTCTACACAATATATCAGCACGCTACTACAGAAAAAAAAAATACGAATATGAAAAAAACTTATGAATAAAATTAGTGTAAACCCCTATTTTATTCTCATCTCCCGGCACTAGTGGTATTGTAACATTTATTTATATATGTTACAAATATATTGGCATTTGGTAAAAGCTAAAAAAGTAAATTTCGATTTTTTTTTGATTAGTATAATTTTTGTTAAGAGCGTACAATGAAAGTTAAATTATTCTTCGATATTTTTTTAATTAGTAATAACGTAATTGGAGAGAACAAAAAAGAATTCCAAAAGCAAGTAAAAAGATAAGCTAAAAGAAAAATATTTCTAGCTAATTAAACATGGCCGAAAACTTGATAAGAAAATAGAGACTTTAGTACATAAAATTTTAAAAAACTGTATAAGATTAGAAAGGCATGGTACGAGCATGCGCAGAAGCCCTAAAACTGGATATAAAAGGAGGGATCCGGTTGAAGGAGGGTCTTGTTCATTTATTTGCTAGTTGGTCTTGGATAACATTTAATATGTCCAAGATCACTCGTCACCGAAGGAATTCGGCAATGTCGCAGTGAACCGGAGCTCCTGAAAACATCAGACATAATGATGTACCCCAGGAAAAGCCTTCGTGACCAACTGGGAAATGGACCACAAGAACAAGCAAGAACCGAACGGCCGAGCTCATTATTACAGAAAACTATGCATAGTGCGCTACAACATTCGTGAATTCACAAAGCTTACCGGTAAGTTAAGAATAATAATCCTGATTGTGACCAAGTTAACTAGTTAAAAAAAACTACTCGTGAAAATATAGCTATAAAAAGAATCCCGATAGTGACTTTATATTTCTATATGAGAGACTCTTAATTAACAAGAACTTTTTGCTTATTTTAAATGATATTGATATTTTCTATATATATTTTCCACCTAAATTAAATGTGTTCTCTCCAAAGTATTAAATAATATTTAACTGATAAATATTTTAGTTGGTTAGAATAAAAGAGATTATACTTTTATCAACCTTTTCTTTCATTGTGCGTTATTAATAGTAGTTATTATTTTTTTATTATTAAATTTGGTTTTAGTGAAATAAGATTTAAACGTAAGTTACCTTTGCCAATATGTTCCAATACGCCAGGGCTAATAATCGTAAAAAAATCATTAATTCTCATTACGGTAGAATTACCGTCTCATAAAAAAAAATATTATAATAGAATCTTTTTATTTTTCTTTGTCTTACAACTTGCGAGAGGTGCTGGCGACATATTTCAGCGGATTCTTAGGAATCCTGGCGCCCATAGGAAATAAAATTAAAAGTTGATTTATGTCTATGGTACAAATTCGTAATCAATTAATAGGCCGGAGTCGATCAGGAAAAATAGCTGTGTTAAGAATAGAAATACAACTTTCTTTTTTTTCCTTGATACAGTTTGATCAACTCACACTCAAATATACATTTGGGGCGTATTGTGGTCTAGTAAAATGGAAAACGCTACAGTAAGGAAAATAGTTCACTGTTTAAGGCTTGAACGGGATCTTTTGCAATAAAGGAATATACGCATAAATGGAAAAATGTGGATGATTTAGTCTGCAAATTGTGTAAGGAAGGCATAAAAAATATTAGTCATCTGTTAACTGAATGTAAATTCCTGAAAGCAGAAAGGGTACAAGTAATGAAGTTGTGGAAGAATAAATATAAACAAAGTGATTATACAGAAAGTGGGTTATTGTTTTTTATGCTGGTTTGGGGAAAAGATACGGAGGACTTAGATATAAAGGCCATGGAGTTGACAAAGATTATATTATGGAAATGGGATGGAGCACGATATGGGAAAACTTAGAGTGGGGAATGGAAAGGGAAGTTAAAGTGGCTAATAGGTTTCTCTGGGCATAATTGCTGAGAGATTCCTGATTCTGTATAAGGAGAAGTCATTGCATCACTTCACACCAGAGCTCCATGAATTGATGGATTCATTCTATTCTGGATCCTTTGTTCAACATGTAGAGCGATTTTAACTTGAGGAAGGATGGTTTACTTCTTTTGTTTATATATGTTTGTGAGAGAGAATGTGATTCATCATCATTAGGAACATATAATATTTTAGAATATTCTACATACCCTGATCTTTAGTCTGCTTGATATTTATGATGCTATCTTTTAACATTTTTGGAGCAAACTTTTCATTTTTGAAAGGCTTCAATTCTTTGCCTAGTTGTAACTTTTAGTTGGTTATATCATCAATGATAGCAATCAATATTGCGTTTCTTTGGACTATCTTTATGACATAAACGGCCTCTTCCTGTCCCAAGTTTTGCATAAAATCTTAATGAGTGTACATATCTTTTGACTGATATCTTTAACGCCATTTTATTTATCAATTTTAAAGCTTTAAATTGTCCATAAGGTGGTCTTCATTAAAAATATGATTTTGAATAAAACTGATAACAAACGATTTATGTTTATTTTATTTTTTTCTCATATGTCATGGCATCGGCCGGGAGGCGAATCGCAACAACCGTCTGCAACCAACTGCTTGCTTGCAAGGCGGCTGCGCTGACCTCTCGGCTAACAATGCTGCGTATGGTTGTTTAGGTATATACGAATGTTTACGTTCATATTATGTAATTTTCATTCTGTGGCTTTAAAAATATTCTGAAAGAATATTAATGTATTCCTTTATCAACTCAGAATTTAAATGACAATCATTTTCAACTTCTAGGAGTGAAAAGCATTTAAAACTTTATTACTAAATTTAGCTGATTAAAAAAAAGAGAGAAGACGTTTAAAAAAAACTTGTAGTTTATAGTTTACATCTGTTGGAAATAGTTGAATGTGTCAAGTAATTTTCACTTTTTTGCTCCTATATTTTTTTTTTTTTTAACAATAAGAACGTAGTCATTGAATTTAAATTTATTATAGATTTTAGTTTATTTCGTTTTTCTTTTTGAATTATAGTTTTCTGTGAATGGTGGAGGGGTGGAAGTGTTGGATAATAGTTTATAAAAGTTCGTATTAAATTACATAGTAGCGTGTTTACATTTCAAAATTATTTTTTGCTTGTCATTTCTTTTCAGCGAAAATTAATGTGATATCTTTATACTCCAAAGGCTGTGAATGACGAAATTATCCACTTTCACTCCCGTCCTTTAAAAACATGATACTGCACACATTTTTATTTGAAAAATAATCATTGGATATACAAACACATGTTTATATATCTGTGTAAATCGGTTATCTTATCTTATACATATATATGTAAATAATGGTTATTTTTAATATTAAACAAAAACGTGTTTATATTTATATTGTGCTGTTATCGGATTAGATTATATTTCGTGTTGATCTTTTAAATATTACATTTTTTTTTTATGTGTCAAAGCGTCGGCTGGGAAGCGAACCCGGGACAACTGCTTGTAAGGCAGCTGTGCTAACCATTCGCCACCAACGCTTATTTTATCTATAAAATACAGTGTTGAAAAATAATTAATCTTCAACAAGGATCATTTTTCAAATGTATGAACAAACTTTCAACAGAATTCTGAATTATATATATTATGTATGACTATTGAAATTTAATCATGTCTGTGACTTTTTGATATTATAAATTCAAAGTTGATCTTAAATTTTGTAGTAGATGACCAAATACTTCATTTTTTGTTATCCAAAGTCTGACTTCTTTATTATACTATATTAAGTAGTCTATTTTTGCACCAAATCACATCACAGATATCTTTTTGAGCAATGTGCAGGCTTACATTTTACACTAATTTATTTAGAGTTATAATGATATTTTTTTGAGTGCATAGGGAGTATATGTAAATACTTAAACAGGCTTTAACCTATAATGAATGCGCCTTAAAATTTCTAAATAATCAAACAATATTATTTTGCTGATAGAGGGACCTCATAAACCACAACACAAGATAGTGATTTTTATAAAAATAAGAGTGGTTGTCTTATCTTTAACCTAAATTTCTACTTATATAGGCCAATCTGAAGCATCCTGATTTGGGAGCGTGAAGTTGTTGTTTTCTTCACTGTTTAAGTCCACTATTTCCTTTACTAATTAACCTTCGGGAAATCTTGTGATTTATAGCGAGTTAATGTAGCGATCTTAACCATTCCAAATTTCAGCTTCACGCCTCTTACATTTCAGCATTTCTGATGTTTTCCTGTGTCTCACATATCAACGTAAAATTTATAATAAAATGATTATTTCTTTTCAGAAAATAATAAGTTTGACTTTGTTTGATAGATATTTTTATTTACTACTGAAATAAATTTTAAATGTTCACATTTTGTTTCTATAAGTATTAAAAAAATGAGACCGTAATCAAAACAAAAACTTTCTACGTCATCATTTCTAGAAAGATTATTTTCAGTTTATAAAATCAACAAAATCTTCTTTGTTTCTGAATATTTTTAAAAACTTGAATGAATAATTATTTATTTCTCTAATATTTAATGAATTATGTTTTAAAAGTAAAATTTTTTAAAATATTTATTGTAAAATTGTGATAATTTTTTTCCTCGTAAATATAAATAGATTGTTTACATCATAGCAAGTTTCCAAATTTGCTTCAGGCCATATTTACGTTAGCTGCTAATATAACATTATATTTTTGAAAATAAAGTATTTTAAACCAAAATAAGTTATTAATAATGTATATTTCTTGATACCTAATAAATATCGTGCAAATTATTTTAAAAAAAAAAATTTAAAACCATCATAAATTTACAAATAAACACGTTTTTGCGTCATTGGAAACTGCAATGTTGTAAAATGCTGAACATTTTACAGCCTTGGCAAGAGACAATGGCTGAACATGTCAAAGTGGGGCTTACATCTATTGTAAGAGTGGGAATTTTGAATTTCCCACCTTTAACATACAATTTTTTGGGAAAAAATTATTATAGTAAAGTATACCATTTTAAACGCATTTTAACATATAATACTTATGAAAAAATTCATTAGGGTGTGAATTGGCCAAAAGACAAAATAATTTGGGTCAGCTGGTCGTGAAGTTAATACTGGAAAATCTGTAAAATATTGTAGAGATGTAATTATATTTTATTGAACACATAGGAAGTATATGTAAATAGTTAAACAGGCTTTAACCTGTCGCAAATGCGCCTTAAAATATTTAATAGTCAAGAAATAATATTTTGCAAATAGAGGGACCTCACAAAATACAAAACAAGATAGTGACTTTTATAAAGATAAGAATGGCCATCTTATCTTTAACTTAAATTTCAACTTATATAGGCCAATCTGAGGCATCCTGATTTGGGAGCATGAAGTTGTTCTCTTCACTGTTTAAGTCCACTAATTCCTTTAACCATCACAAAACCTTGTGATTTACAACAAGTTAATGTTACAATCTTAATACTGGAAAATTTCTATACTATTGTAGAGTTGTAATTATATTTTATTGAGTGCATAGGAAGTATATGTATATACTTGATCTTATTACTGGAAAATCTATAAACTATTGTAGAGTTGTAATCCTATGCACTCAATAAAATATAATTACAACTTTGCACTCAATAAAATATAATTACAACTCTACAATAGTTTATAGATTTTCCAGTATTAAGATTGCAACATTAACTCACTGTAAATCACAAGATTTTGCGAAGGTTAATTAGTAAAGAAAATAATGGATTTAAACAGTGAAGAGAACAACAACTTCACGCTCCCAAATCAGGATGCTTCAGATTGGCCTATACAAGAAGAAATTTGGGTTAAAGGTAAGATGGCCATTCTTATCTTTATAAAAGTCACTATTTTGTATCATGGTTTCTGAGGTCCCTCTATTGGCAAAATAATATTGCTTGACTACTAGAAATTTTAAGGCGCATTCATTACAGATTAAAACTAATTTTTTTTTATTAAATAGGTAATATTACTTAAATAGTCAGAAATACATCCTGTAATATATATATTATTTAGCTTTGTGTACATACATATGTACTTATTATTTTTTTGGTTTTTTGTAAAAAGTAGTACTATCAATAAATTAAATTTTACGTCTGAAATGAGAAATTAAAATTTATTTGGTTTGTAATTTACACATTCATTTTAAAAAATTAAAATTTGTAGTTTGATTTTTCATCAAGAGTTTTTTTTCTTTAATCAAGTACTTCTTTTTCTGCCAGACAATTTAAATTCACTTTGTCATTGTTGCTTTTTTTACTGCAATTTGACAAAAAATATATAATTAAGCATTTTTTTAAAACTTTAATTATACAAGGCAAAACTCTCCATACAGTGGTGCCACCCTTGCTAACCAGAGTAATCAATGGATGCCAGAAGGCTTGTGCATAAAATCCCTATTTAGTCCCTACTCATCCAATATCCCCAGACTAGTTTCTGGCTTGTGGCCTTCGTCAGTGAGGAGCCTTGGATCTGAGAGCACTGCACCTAGATCTTAGGATCTAATGCAACCCTCCAGCAGCCACCTTTTATCTCTGCTTAACTATAAAACTATGAGAATGAAATTCAAAACACAATATTTTCAATCTAAGCTCAATAGCTTACATAGTCATATGGGTCTGAGCAGTTCAGTACCCATACATTTTGGTGTCCTTGGCTCTTTAACAACCATAGCCACCACTATTCAATTAGGCAAAGACACCAAAATGTATGGGTGCTGAACTGAGTTCAGACCCATATGACTATAAATAAGCTATTGAGCTTAGATTGAAAATATTATTGTGTTTTCAATTTCATTCTCATAGTTTTATAGTTAAGCAGAGATAAAAGGTGGCTGCTGGAGAGTTGCATTAGACCCTAAGATCTAGTTGCAGTGCTCTCAGATCCAAGGTTCCTCACTGACGAAGGCCACAAGCCAAAAACTAGTCTGGGGATATTGGATGAGTAGGCACTAAATAGGGATTTTATGCACAAGCCTTCTGGCATCCATTGATTACTCTGGTTGGCACAGGGTGGCACTACTGTATGAAGAGTTTTGCCTTGTTTAATAACAATTATGTGCTAGTATAAGAAATGGTGATCATGTGATGTTTAGTGGTTTAACTTTAATTATAGTAAGTATTTTTTGATAATTCATGATATATAATCATGAAAGCACTAATAATTTTAATTTTTTAAGCTTATATGTATAGACATTGCCTCAAATGATTTAGTGTAGTTGTAAAGTGGCAGATTCTGAAGTAAAGATCTATAGATCACTGCTTTATTTTATCACTTTAAGTACTTGAACTTATTACAAACTCCTAAGCAAAAAAACATTTAATTATTATTATCATAGTATAAGTTCATCACATTATTGATTAAAAATTAACAAATATTTAAACTTTTTTTTCTCTGAAAATGCTTTAAAATATATTTTTTAAACTTTCTGTTTTAATTTTCTAAAAAAATAGATCTGAAAGTTAATTTTCAAACATACTCGAAAAATGTGTTGTTTTTTCAATATAGCATTATTTGATTAAATCACCTGTTTAAAAGATGAATACGCTTGATTGTTGACAGCAAAAATTTTTAATGGTTTTATTTAACCTAGAAATTGTGCTTGTTTGTTTAGGGTAAATTGTGTAATCAATTTAACATAAACTAAAATAATGAGTGCACTAATAACTCTAACAAGCTGTATTGATAAAGGCCACAAGAGAAGTATTTAAAATCTCTATCTAGAATCTGTCTTCATCCTCAAACTGGTTTCAAACTATTGGCTATCCTCATTGAGGTGCTAGGATATTTCAGACACTAGATCTAAAATATCAACTCAAAGCCAGCACTTATCTGATACTTAACTATTAAGTAGAAAATCTGAAATTGTCAGACATCTGTATGTCTTCAAATCCAGCTATCTAACTTAAATAGCTATATGGGTCTGAAAAATCTTCAGCCATACCATATTATAGCCTTAGGAATATAATATCACTTAAGACTTAAAAGTAAAACTATAATAATAAATAAAATCAAGTCATATATCATGTGACTTAATTTGATAAGCTTGTAATCATAGACTAAAATAATGAGCATGGTAATAGCTCTAACAAGCTTTATTAATAAATGCCACAAAAGAAACAGTTAAAATCTCTATCTAGAATCTATTCCCATCCAGAAAACAGTTTCAAGATATTTATGAGAGAGATTTTAAATACTTCTCTTGCAGCATTTATTGAGAAGACTTGTTAGAAGTATTAGCACATTCATCAAAATCTCTGTCATCTGTCTAGGCCTGATCGCTCTTCAGACCGCTATTTAACATCTAATTGGCTGTCTGAGAAACAACAGTAGGCACATGTGAAAGACTAGCAACCTTTCAATTTATTCCTATTTTAGTTTATAATGACAAGCTTATCAAATTAATCACATGGTATATGACTTGATTTTATTTACTATTATAGTTTATGTTTTTAAGTCTTAAGAGATGCTATATTGCTAAGGCTATTAATATATAGTGTGTCTGAAGATTTTTCAAGCCCATATAGCTATTTAAGTTAGATAGCTGGATTTGAAGATATATAGGTGTCTAAACATTTCAGATTTTCTACTTAATAGTCAAGTGTCAGATAAGTGCTAGTTTTGAGTTGGTATTTTGAATCTAGTATCTGAAATATCGTAGCGCCTTACTGAGAATAGCCAATAGCTTAAAACTGGTTTGAGGATGGGAATAGATTATAGATAGAGATTTTAAATGCTTGTGGTATTTATCGATAAAGCTTGTTAAAGGTATTAATATGCTCATTATTTTAGTGTATAATTACAAGCTTATCAAATTAAGTCACATGATATATGACTTGATTTTATTTACTATTAACATTTTAACATATTTCTATCAAATGGATTTTCTTTAAATTTTGTACAGGTATTACAAATCAATGACAATATAATATGATAGTGAAATATTTCAGAGTTGTTAAGTGTTTGTCCAGTCTATAAATGTTGACAGGGGAACTTTCAAATGTATTTATATATTTCAGTAAGTTTTCAGTGATATTATGATATATTTTTTTTTTTTAAAAAGTTTTCATTGAAAAGTGTTTAAAAAGTTAAGTAGAAATAAAAACAAATTTTAATTTCTGACAATTGTAAAAGTTGATTTTTTAAAAAATACTCAATTCATAAACAAAACTATACATTAAACAATTTTTAATGTATTCAAATTTTCTGTTAAATATTATGCAGACTGCAACACAGTTTATAATATCAATTTTAATTTTGAATTGGAATAATTATAAAAAAATTTCAATACTAAAACATTAAAAATAAAAAAAATATTTTATAATAAACACTTTTCTTTACTATACGAATACTAAAAAGTTAAAAATAATATATATATAAAATATTTTAAAATAACACTTTTATTTATTATGCACTGAAAAGCCAAAGTAATCGTTTTTCTTCAACTACTTTTTGAGTTTTTAAATTTAACTTAAAATAAAAGGATAGGGGGCATCCAAAAATTATTTATTTCATCACTAATTTTTAAAACTAATGATTGAATTAATTAATTTCTGGACAACTTACTCTTTTATTTCAAGTTAAATCTAAAAATCCCAATTGTGATTGAAGAAAATAGTTATTTTTTTGCCTTTTTAGTGCACAGTAAATAAAAGCATTTTTTAAATAAATTATTTATATATATATATTATTTTGAATCTTTAAAACCATTTACTTAGTAAAGAAGTGTTTATTATAAAATATATTTGTTTTCTCTATTTTTTTTCCTTTCCGATTACAAGTTTAATTTGTCCACCCAATGGTTTTTTTCTTATTGTTTTGATTTTGCACAATTTTCTACAAGATGGAAACCTAAAGGACAATTCTTTCACTTGAGTAAAGGAACAAAGAAATATAAGTGGAAAATAAATTTTAATCACTACATTTTTAAATAAACTTGTTTATTAATTATCTTTATGTGATTTATATAAATGTTAAATTGAATGAAAAAAAAATTTAATCTGGATTTTTTTGTTCTTCGAATTTATTTGTAAAGATGCTGGACAAAAACAAAAACAAATTTTTAGACATCCAAAGGATACATTTGTTATTGCTATGATTATTTCTGTACATTCTCTTTTTCTCTCTTGAGTCACTTTTCTAATTATTGTATATATATATATTTAACGAATTAGACTAAAAACATACTTTAACCATGTCATTAATATTTTTTTTAAAAACTCTTTCATCCAACTATTCGTTTTTATTGCAGTCTACAGAAATTTCAAAAATCTTAAATGTCATCATAATTCAAAAATATCAAGTCTTTATTGCTGCCTAACGTTCATATTCAAATTTACAGGAAGTACCATAACTCAAATAATTTTTATCTTCATTTTTATTTATTGTATTTTAATTTGACCATAAAATTGTATCACAATATTTTGCTATAACTGAGGTGAATATTAATAAAATAATAACATTTTTCTATGCATTTTACACAATGCAAATATAACAACACCACATTTTCAAAAATAGCTGACAGTTTTGACCCTTCAGTGGTCTTCTTCAGATACTCTATTACAACCAATTAAGCATACAAATTTTTTTATGCATAATAAAACTACAAAAAGGGGAATATTATGGTATTATATAGTAATTACATTTTTTTTCTTTATGTTTTTGAAATATTAAACTACAAGTACTGTGATTTTACAATGACTGCTGAATAATAGTAATAAAAGTATTACATTTACATGAGAATTTATTTGTCTTGATTTTTTTTTATTGCAAAATTGTTATTTCTGCATTAACCAATTTATTTATCAGGCTATCTATTGATTCTATTTTTGGAAGGGTCTTTAATCCAGACTAGGTGGACCTTGAAATTGTTTTAGATCCTAAAAGAATTATGTATATAGTTTTCAGTTAAAAGGCTTACAACCAGTGCAATTTATTACTCTGTAATGATTGTTAAATGCATATCTGAATACTTTTAAATGAGTGGTAAAGGTCAAATGAGTATTGATTTGTTGCAAAAGTTAAAAATGATAACTAATAATAGTAACATGATGTGGCCTTTCCTACTAATGGAAGAAACATTATAATCCTGTGGACTCTGAGACAATAATTAATCTTTATTTTCTTTAATGCTAGATAAATCAAATTCCATTATATGTAAAGGGAGCTGATAGCTTAGAGTTTAGAAAATGAAATTAACATTGGAAAAAATGGGATTTAATATGTTCCTTTTTAATATAATATAACATGGCAGAATTTTCAGAAAATGAGAGTGAATAACAAAAAGGAAACAGAATTTATTTAATGGGTAAGAAATTTGGATTAAAACTATAAAAATAACTGAAAATTACAGTAGGAAGATTGATTATCATTGATAATAGTTTTTCATTGCATATTATATTTTTAATGCTATTCGATTTACCATTCACATATAGTGCTACATTGTAAACTTGAAATGGTATTTAAATTTTTTTCACACAATGCTGAAACCATTACTTCATAAAAATATATTGAATATTGTATTTAGAAATTTGGATAAGTAATACAGGAATGGTGAATAACAGTTTGAATGAGAACCACAATGATTATAGAGACTTTACATAAATATTAATTTGGGTCAAGAATTTTAATAAATATTAGGTCTGGAATATTTAATATTAATATATTGAAAATTTCTATTCAACACAATATTACTTGAGATAAAAGAATAAAGACTTCAATAAGTAAGGTAAATGATTATCAAATTTATTCAGTATATTTTTTCATAACTTAATCTACAAACTTCATCTTCTGCGCATCTTTTTCACCTGATATCTTATTTTTTAGATAAATATATTGATATTTTTAATAAATATTTATTGGATTTTTCCCTCCTTCATAAGTTTAAATGCACTGCTTCATTTAAAATCCTGAAGAAATCAGAAAATATCATAGTTCAAGGAGGTACTTTTCCTTGTTGCTACATACTCCTTGATAGAACACTTCTACTCATTTCATGATGTCATATTTCTTTTCAGTAATAGTTCCATTTTTTTTTATTGCAGAAATAAGTTCCCACTAATACCAAGATGTTGTTTTACATTCTTAAGACTTTTCTTCTCTTTTATAGATTTTCTTGCTGGTTCACAATTATACTTTCTTATATCATTGTCAACTCCTTTTTGCACCATTTTATAAAATTTGATATATTCAATCCTTCTTAATGCATCATTTTTATTTATTTTCATATTCCTTCTTTTTTATATATAAATTGTCTTGTCTCAATAGAAATTATATTGGCCATTTGCTGCTTTTTTTACCAGCTATCTTTATTACAGTTTTTAAAAGTGTGTCAGTTATCTTTTTCTGATTTCACTCAAATCTGAATCATGTTCAAAATCTGTTAATATTTGAAAATAATTTGCAAGTTCTAATTTAAATTCATAGGAATGTTTCTGAAGATTAGGAATATCAACTGTGAATATTGTTTTTTCTTAATTTTTGTCTCTACTTTTTGAGGATCACTTACTGTGTTGAATTTATTAAGAACATTATAATCTGGAAATATATATTTTCTGTTAGTGAAAATATAATCCAGTTCTGCTGTACCTTCATTTGAATGCTTTCATGTCCTCTTCCTTTTAACATTTTCTCAAAGAAAGAATTCATAATATAATGTTTTTCTTTTTTTTTTTTGCAAACTCCATGAGTTTATGTCCTCTTTCATTTCTATCACCATAACCAAATTTATTTACAGCACTTTCATTTTTCAATTGTTTACCAAAGCTAGCATTAAATTCTCCCATGACAATTTTAAAATGTTGTTGGTCTGATCAAAAGCCTCTTGTACATCCTCAACTTTTTCATCACAATGAGAACTTGTTGGGGCATAAATTTGAATTATTTTCATTTTGTATCTTCTATTAATTTGAATAACTAATCTTGCCACTCTGTCTGATACACTTTCAATCTCCACAATATTGTTCTTCCACTTTTATTTATAATGAATTATACTTCACTTGTACTTCCAAGGTTTGTGGAATTATAAGCCACATAATAAAAGAAGCAGGTGAAGAAATAGAAAAAGTTATTGGCAGAGTTAAAGATGATAAAAAAGATATTAGAAATTACAGATCTATCAATTTTTTTTATCAATTCTATTTTTACCAAGGTAATTACAATTCGTCTATTGTGAACTTTGGATTTTAACGAACCAACACAACAAGCTGGATTTAAAAGTGGTTTTAATTCATTGGTGCATATCCAAGTATCAAGATTAGTTACAAAAAGGACCAATTGAGTTGTCATTTTTCTTTGGATTTGTAGATTTTGATAAGACATTTGATTCTTCATTGATTAAAGCATCGAATTATCAAGGTATAGATCCAGATATTGTCATATTTTTAAGAATATTCATAAAAATGCAACTGTTACAATTAATTTACATAATGTTGTTAAAAAGATTAACATTAAGAAGGGTATACAACAGGCAACTTCATATCTCCAACATTTTTATAGCAGTTTTGCAATAAGTATTTTGAATATTAAAATGGGAAGCTAAGGGAGTAAAAGTAAATGGAGATTATTTAAGTCATGCAGATTTGCAAATGATGTCATTTGCAAATAATGCTTTAGAACTTCAGGAAATGTTGCAAGAGTTATTAGATGAAAGTAAGAAAGTAGGAGTAAAGGTAAATGTTAAAAAGATTAAAGTAATGTTCAGTGGATTTTTTCTAAAGAAGAAAATAAAGATTTATAATGATGAGTTAGAAGTTAACAACTACAAATACCTTTTTCAGATTATTACTACAGATGGAAACATAACGGATGAAATTAATCATGGAATTAGACTTAGTTGGATGGCTTTTGATAGAAATAACATTCCTAAAAGGAAAATATGCCTATATGTTTGAAAAAGGAAGGTTTTTAATAAATGTATTTGACCAGTTCTTACTTATGGATCTGTGACTTGGATACTTAACCAAAGTGCAATATAGAGATTTTAGACCACTGAATGAAATATGAAGAGATGCATGTTATGAAGAAAGTGAAATCAAAATACATGGTTGAGAGAACAGACAGATGCTACTGACATCATTAAAAGAATTAAGAGACTGAAGTGGAGTTGGGCTGGAAATATTACTAAAAGATATGATAATAGCCGGACACTTGAAATCTTAAACAGGATTGCAAGAAATTGGAAAGAATCTAGAAAGTGACCATGTGTGTGATGGGTGAATGAAATAAAGAAATATGTTGGAGTGATGTAGAGAAGAGAGACTGGAGATCAGTGAAGATGGATTGAACTTGGAAAGACTTTCATCCTATAGTGAATTGATAATTGGTTAAAATAATGATGGTGGTGTATTAACTATAGATTTTAAAGGTAGTTAAAGATCAAATACATATTTTATTATCAATTAGTTTTATGCATTTTATTATTAAACTTCATTTTTTTCACACATGCATTAATTAAATATATATATATTGAAATTTTCTATTCAATACTATCATATATGCTTCCATTACTTGGACTATATTAGAAAATGATTGGAATTATTTGAGATCTAAGTTTGCAATAAATGAATATATAGTTATAAAGGAATATTTTTTCAATAAAATGAGGATTGCTAGGCATATTCTTAGAAATAGAATAATAATAAAAGATATATTCAATAATTTTTAATTGACCAAAGAGTAAAAAGAAACAGAGAATTTAACAACTTATATTAAAAAAGGAAATAATTGTGGGAACTTCAAGAAAAAACGAGAAATAAAGATTTGAGTAATGTTATTTTGTGGTATATGTGAGATTAAGTATTCAATTTTGCAGCTGCCTTGCAAGCAAGTAGTTGGTTGCAGACAGTTGTGGGTTCGCGTCCTGGCCGATGCTATGACATATGAAAAAAAAAAAAAACTTTTGTAAAATTTCTAAGATATTTCCTTATTTAAATATAATTATTTTTAACTGCTTATTAAAGCATTCTGTCATCCCATTTTTTAAAAAAAGTTGTGTGAAATAATTTTTAAAAAAAGTATTGACTATAAAGAAGTAATTTATTAAAACAGGCAAAACTCTCCATACAGTAGTGCCACTCAGTGCAAGCCAGAGTAATCAATGGATGCCAGAAGGCTTGTGCATAAAATCCCTATCTAGTGCCTACTTTCTATGGAGAGTTTTGCCTGTTTTAATAAGTTTTGAGCAAGCATAAGAAATGGTGATCATGTGATGTTTAGAAGTAATTATAGTGGAAAAGTTTAAATTGTATGCAAAAATTAACACATGTGGGGGGGGGACTATAAGTTTGATGTTTCATCATATAATAAGATTTACTGAAATTTGTTTAGATTTTAGCACTTTTTGGATTTGAAAATTGATAATAGCAATAATGGTTTGATGTGATGGAAAAGTAAAAAGTATGACCTTGATAGAAAAAAATGATTACATATAATAATGTACAAAGAGTTAAAAGGAAATGGAAGATATTAGTTTATTTTAAAAAGATAAATAAGTGTACTCATTTAAAAGAAAGAATTTGAAAGATATTTAGATAATTTCACAATGAAAGAAAAAATTTTCAAGGAAGAGTCTTATGGTATAGTGGTGCTTGAATTGGTGAAAGTATCATTTTCTAGATGAAGTGAGAATTATCCAGCAAACTTAGAATTCTTTAAGGTAGTGGACTCACAACCACTTCAAATTTTGGATCCGCAAATATCTGTCAATTTTTATTAGATAGTAAAATAAAGAAAATCATTTAACCCTTGTTGACCAGCATTTGATTAAGCAATTTTTTTCTTTGAGTTTTTATTGAAAGTGACTGGAAAAGTTTTTGTTCTGAACTAAACTTTTTAAGTCTGCTTTACGTTTATCTTTTTTATCTATATTACATACTTGTTGAATTATCTTTCTGAGGTATGACAATGAGATTATGTATTGATAACCATGTTTAACTATTCTGACTGCAGTTTTATTTTGTTTATTTATTTAACTTCTTTTTCTTTATTTTTATCTTTCTATCTTTGTTTTTAATCCAGCATTAGAAGAAGCTAATTATGATAATAAAATATATATAAAAAATGAAATGGCTTTATTCATTATGAGTTCATACTGTTTGAGAGCCACAGAACATTATGATAATATTTCTTGAAATAGATTTGTTGATACTGTAATTTATAAACTATTATAAAATGGTTGACACTTAAAATAAATTATAAGACAAATAATTTGTCTTGTAATTTTTATATGATGCAATGTAGACTATTGTTATAAATACTTTTTTCAAGGAGTGAAAATTTCAAAAATACTTACTACTTAAAATCGTAAATGGATTTTTTGGTGCCGAGCATCCTCGCTCTGTGCAAAAAGCAGTACAGTTTAATTATGGAGTTTAATTTATATAATAATCAATAAATTTTACAAATGCGGGATTTGTATTGTAATTATATAGAAGGTAATCAACGCTCCTCACTAGCACCTTTAAACAACAGTGAATTTACAACTGCAATGATGCTCTCGCCCTAGCCAGAAGATGGGCTGGGGCGAGAGCATCCTTGCAGTTTTAAATCATTGTTTATCGGTACTAATGAAGAGGGATAATTACCGTCTATATAATTACAGTTTAATTTGTATTAAATATTTATAGGAATATCTTTTGAAAAATCCAGTATACACTTAAAAAAAATTGAAAATTGAATATTATATAATCTTTTATAATATCTGAATTATTTTTTTAATGATTTTTTTTTTTTTTTTTTTAAAATGGAAAGGAAAAAAAACAATTTAAAGATTTTGCAAAAAAAAAAAAAAAATTGAAAATATAGAGGAAAAAAATCAATGAAGTTTTGAGATTCCTTACATATTAAAACAAGAAGAAAATTGTTAAGTATAAATATTTTGAAAATTGTGTGTTAATTCAATTTGAAATAAATTGCATTTTAATTCTTTGTCTCCCTTGTAGTTATAGTATCTATATATGACAGAATATAGGGAAAACATTAACATTAATATCAGTGATTGTATGAAAAGTACAGAACTAAAAAATTTTCAAGGAATAAATGGTACTTGAGAATTCCATCATTATAATATATATATGTGTGTGTATAAAGATTTTTGTAAAATTAGAGGTTACAAAGCTTATAAAAAATTAATGTTGTATATGTAAAGATTACTTGCCCATTTCATAGTTTTTGTTTTTTATTTTGAAGTATGTATATAAAGTAAGGTTTACAAAGATTAATGCATAAACTTTAGAGTAAAATTCAAGATAAAGTGTTTTTTTTTTCTCAAATGTTATAGCATCGGCCGGGACGCGAACCCACAACCGTCTGCAAACAACTACTTGCTTGCAAGGCGGCTGCGATGACCTCTCGGCTAAGAACGCTTGCAAAGCAAATGTATTCTCTGTAGAAAAAAATAATAATTGAAAATTCAAGGTTAAAAAATAAATGGTCCAATTAGATGGAGAATAACAAAGGGTTGTTCCCAATCAAAAAACGAACTGCATAATGACCACTGGCTAAGTCACTAAATGAAGAGCCAGTTGTTCTGATATAAAACTAGTCACATAATAGTTACAGACTAAGTTTGAACGATAAGCTTCTCACTCTGATCATGAAATTAATTTGTCCTAATAATTGTAACTAATGTATTAAACGGGTATATTTTCTAATTTGAAAAATTATTTACTAATGATTGTTGTAATAAGTGTAACAAACCTAAACAAATATATACCAAAAAGATTTATACTGTAATTGTAGGCATATTTTCTTTAATAAAAAAAAAATTAATACAAATTAAGATCAACTACAAAAAAATAATAAATGTCAAATGTATCAGATTTTTCAATTTAAGATACTAAAAAAAAAAAAAAAAAATAGAGAAAAAAAGAAGATGCTAGTGGAAAATTGTCTTTGCAAATCACTTTTCTGATGATAGAAATAAAAAAAATATGGATACTTTATAAACATTTGTCGAAAACAAAAAAATCTGCTAGCCAACTAATTGTCCTTTTTTTATATATATATTTATTTTGTGAGTCAAGAAACTTTTATTTTCATTTCTTAGCATTTTATAGAATCGTACATTTGATTTTATTGAAACGTAAAAGAACAAACACCTCTAGTCATTACATACATATGATGTTCATATACTTTTTGTATTTTAATCTTTAAAGGTGATATATTAGTAGCAGTGTTGCTACTTATACATTTTAATTCTACTACTATTTTGGATTTTTTTTCTGATTTCTAATTTTTATTATGAAATGAACTATTGTTTTAACAAATACTAAATTACAATTAATTAAATTTAGATGCTTACTCTGACTTCTATTTAGAGGTTTTTATGGTTTCTACATACTTTTAAATTGTATAGTTTGAAATTGTGCAAATATTGATTAATAAATACATATAATTGTGAATGGAATTGGATCATTTTTTAACTATTAACAGCTTTTAATATTTAATTAAATAATGAAAAGAAATTATATAGGGTGTCTCTTAAATCTGGAAACAGAGGCAAAAATACATATTTTCAAAAAATGAAATTTATTAACATTTTATTCAGTTGGAATATTAAATGTCTTCAATATGATTTCCATTATTTGTGATGCAAAAGTTGATGCGCTGTGCAAAATTCACATGAACTCAATGTAATAAAGCCACATTGGCATCAATTTTAGCACATTCACTCTATCCACTTAATCAAATGTGTTACATCTGTGATTTTCATTGAATACACCATCGCCATTGTGAAAAAGCCAAGTGGAATCCTCCATTGATGACATGCATTAAATTCATCTGCTATCTTTCAATATACAGTTAATGAGATTTGCTGTGTCCAGACTTTAAGGGATACCCTGTATAATGATAATGACTACTTATTAAGTTTAATTATATTAAGATTTTTTTTCTATTTTAAATTTAAACAGATGAAAAATAAAACAGCAAAACTTAAAATAAGAAAGTTGCATATGTCATAACCTTAACTATATACAGTGGAGTTTATACAATGCCCTTCTTGTATAATATACTAATTGTAAAGTGTATACTTGTCTCACTAAATCGAGATTTGAACAATAATTGCCAAGCTATGCAATGAGCACATTTAGTAAGGATTAGTTACTAATTTATTTTGCCTAATTCAAGTTATCAGCTCTATTTTTCAAAAGCTTTCAATCTCTAGATATTGCTATAATTGTCTTATCAATTATCAAACAATTACTTTTCTATATTTGAGGTATTAAATTATTTTTTCAATAATATACCTTTGATTAAATTTAAAGAAGACATATATCATAAATTTATAAATTATAATATTATATAATGTATTCAACTTAATATTTTTTTTTTCATGGCTCTTTTATAAATGAATGTATTTTGAATTAGTAAAATTAAGTACTCATATTACCTCATAAATGATAATTAAACATAACTAAACGAGATTTAAATTGAAAACTTTATTGTTCATATATGGGATCTTCAGTATAAATAGAATTTGCAATGAAATAGAATTATCTTTTAGCTTAATTATTATTAAAAACATCTTTAGAAATAATGAAAATGCACTGAAACAATGAAAGTATTTTGAGAAGTTAAAAATATCCTTTTGTCTTTACTAGTATTATATATATATATATAGTACCTTCAATTAAAGAGAAATTAATATAGACTCTCTGGATAACTATGGGAAACTACAGTCAAGTTACATAAACAATGACTATTAAGATAATTAATATTAGAACTAGCTCAAGATATACTACTAACATACAGTATCTAATAAAATCAATATTTTCTAATAATTAACTATAAGAAACTTATTAAATTAAAATATAAAAATACTTATATTCACAATAAATAACTAGGGTTCCAACTAGAATACTCAACTCATTCATTTTGCTAATAAATATAATTTATGACTAGCTCATTATTATAACTAAAATATGGTTCGATTAAAAGAAATATGATTATGAAACTCTTTGCATGAGACATTCAGTAAAGTACAGTGTCTTAAAGATTGAGGATATACTCCTAAAGATACATTACCAATGGCATAGGAATATTACACCTATTCATTTAATATGACAGAACTACCTCATAATACTCTCATATTTTTAAAGTTACAAATAATAATCCTAACTAACAATTTATCAAATTTATTATGGAAAACAATAAATTAATTACTACTCCTTTAATAAAAAATATTAATTGAAAATTTAACATCAACTGATAATTCTTATTCATCATCTTTAATACAAATATTGTAATCTCAGATTCATTTCTAAGACTAATAATAAGGATAAATTAATTAATAAAGACCCTGTAGTTAAATATGATGAGGGGTTTTACATAATATCTAATTAGCCTTACAAAAATAGGATATCTTAATGACTCTTAGCATTAAGTCTATTTAAAAATTAATGTTTAGCAATAAAACATAAATAAAATAATAAGATTCTGGAAAAAAAAGTGCAATGTTTATTTATTCATGTAGTATTCATAAAATACAATATATTTTAATATAGTGGCAATATTAAGTATTTCAAATTGGTCTTGAATCACATTAACGTAATCACCAATGATTATGTTTTCTATAGTAACAATAATAATGATTATATACTTTATTAGTTAATCATGTGTAATAATAATAATATTCTAAGTAATTTTATGAATCATGTACAAAAAGTAATATTTAAAACCATTAATATCTATGGATTATGCATGTGAAATGAAGAATCAATGAAAAACACTCAGATAAATTAAACTCTCACCAATGAAGTAATTTAAAAAAACATTAACAATTTTATTATAGTTGAACAATTCTAGCTATAGCTATTATACAATAAGATTGTAAAAATTGAAAAAAAAAGTTACAAACTGTAATATAAAAATTAACATTATTTAAAATTAAAATATTTATACAATAAATATTACAAGTCCCACCACCTAAAAATAAAATAAAATCTTACAGTAATAATGATAATATACTATTTTTATTTAATAAAACAATAACATTTTATTGTTTTGTGATGGGAAAATAATAATAAATATCCCAATTTCTAAACTTAATGCTTCATTTATAATATCTCGAAAAAATATATCATTATTATGTAGTTATTAAGTATAAGTTTAGATTTAAAATACATCTATCTAAACTCAACACAAAGTAAAATATTTTACAATTATTAAAATACCTTCTTTGCAATTTGGCAAAACATTATCTTAATATTTTTACCATGTTCAAATATTCTATACCAGAACATTTAAATAAAGAAAAATATATTAATACCTCCTTTCGTAAATTAACTACTTATGAAAAAGAATGCTTAAAATATAACTTAATGGGTTTTCTCTATTTTAAAAAGGTTTATATTTCTTATTGTAAGTTAAAAAAAAACTATTAATAAATTATATTGCTTGATGTTTTATTTTTCATTTATTTTTTTATATTTTACATTCATCATAGTATTCAAATCCTTCTTTTATTACTCTTTTTCATTCCAATTGAAATATGCATTTATTTGAGTTTAATGATCTCTAATACTTATAATATTTGTGGGAATATTAATCATTCCTCTCCTATTTTTATAATATGACAAGCATTAAATATTTCAATATCATTTGTGATAGAAATTTTTATATCTCATCTTGCCTTCACATAAACTACTAACTTTTAACAATTTAAACATTACTTTACCATCTTTTAAAAACTATCTTCTACGATGTGATTCCACTGGTGATAGACAGTGATTATAGTATGGGATACAGAATAGTAACAATAATAACTCAAATGAGTAAGAAAACATTAACATGGATAGTGCTAAAATAAAAGGTCTGTATTTATCAGTCACCTAAAATTCATGTCATGGCTTTATTTCAGCTTTTATTGACTATAAGGGAATGCAACTGCCCATGGAAAAATACTATACAGTCCTTTGTTATTTGTATATTTAATAAATTCAAACTGACAATATAGCTCACACATAACATTCTTTCAAATGTATCCCTAAACACCTAGGATTTCATATAACAACTACTCTCCTGACTACCATCCTATATCTTCCACATACTGAATAACTATTAATATTATAAAAATAATTTCCAAACCACTTTACTAAAAAAAAACCCAAAGATCTAAATTAATTTCAAGACAGTTTTAAAAAGTTTTTTTTCATGCACAAATGATCTTGATAACACATCAATATTATACATTTATTCATTTATTGTTACATTATATAATTTAGAGATCAATATTACCATATTTCTCTATCTTAACAGACACCATTAATAATGATAATACAGTAATAATGCAACCATATTATAAAATGTATGCATATTCAAACATGTATGATAAAGAAATATTTTAAAATACCCTTAGATATTTTAAGGCATTCACTTGCATTCATTTTTTTAATTTATAAAAATACATACAATAATAATGATATAAATGGTCCATTCAATCTTTCAATATTCAAGCAATATGACTCACAATAACAATAAAGTACTAATTTTAAAATATATTATTTAAAAAATATCAAACAATGCAATATAAATAATAAATACAATTACCCAAGATCCCAACAATTATTGGAATTATGAAAGGTGATCTGCTTCTTCTCAATCATCCATCCAAACAATAATTATTAATTACCTGTCAGAAAATTAATTTCTGAAAAAGTATGTAAAAAAAACTAACTCTTTCTGAAGATTAAATTTTTAAAATATACATTATAATAGACAGGTTAGTTTAAAACACTATTTTAAAATACTAGCATTAAATTAAAATAATGAGAAAAAATTAAAAGTTACGAAAAATTCTTTTTTTGCAAGTTCAACACTTTTTAAAATTCTTCCCCCATTGCCTAGATATGGGTAAATAGTTCTGAACAAAAGTTATTCTCTCTTGGTGCCATTCAATGAAACATAACTAACGAAATTAAATCCTGCACAATCTAGGAAAAATATTGGTCATCCTGGGAATATAAATATTTATTTCAGTTCTTTTTCTGAACATCTATCCAGGCACACAATATTTCAAAAAAAAAATTATTAAAAATACATTTTATGTGAAATAAAATATCTTTTATGTATGTATTTCATATTAATACCATTGGTTATATATGTCAAAACATATCGTGATAATTATAGCTCACATATAATATCTATATTTTCATCAGCAACACATTAGTAGAATATTATATAAGATTTATCCATTTATTATATTCTTTCAGCAGATATCCATATTTCATTAACTAAATATAGATATTTCTTTTTTAAAAATATTCAAGATTTTTATTTTTAAAAATGTATATATTTCATATAATTATTTTTTGGGTAACATGATAGCTTTATCATCCAAGCATTAAGTGAATGATATAATATACATCTTTAAAACAGATGCATTATAGTTACTTTATTTTAGATTTTAAAAAATCATTTCAAAAACTATAATTTGTTTATTGGTTTTATCATAAATAAATATTTTTCAAAAGTATAAAAGTCATTTTTTTCAATTTTTTTTCAAAACATATCATTCTCAGATATAAACTTAATTTAAATTAAATGTTAAAGATAAATATAAGATGTTCCATTTGCATACATGTAACAAACAGTTATTCTTGCACATCATAAAAAATATCTCTAATTTAGCTTTTAACTTAAATGCAAAAATTTCTCAAACTTAATAACATTATGAGAATGATTTTTCATAAATATTCTTTTCCTATTAGTTAACTCAAATTTTCTTGAAAAATTAGATTTATTATAATAAGACAAAGATATTAAAAACAAATGTTCATTCACATGAGTATATTAAGTATATAAAATTCAAAGATCTTATGTAACATGAAGTCTCTTCCAGTCCTATGGTTAAATTTTCATTGGCATTTGGTGCATATTGTCCCAACACGTAAATAACTATTATCATCTTCCATAAAATTCATTGTAGTTTTAAATTAAGCTTCAAATAAAATTTTCTGATAGGGAACTATTAGTGTTTATTCCATCATTATTTTAAAATAATTATTAAATTATACTTTTAAAACTTTGAATAGAAAATGATAATTATAAAAATTACTACTGTTACAATTAGATAAATAAAAAATATTAATTATAAATTTCACACTAAACTGTACTAATAAATTCAAAAACTGTTTAGACTTGATTGAACCTCTTCTTTTATATTGATTTAATTTAGTGATTTTATTGGTTAATTTTTCTCATTTACATAAACTAAATTAATTTCATCTTTAAAATGAAGTTTTAAAAATATGAGTCATCATCTTTAAAAATATATTAAATTATTTACCATTTATAAATATTAAATAATTTTATTAAAATATCAAATATCTCTATTAAAACAATTTAAATATTTTAATAACCCTAAAATATTAATTTGAAAACAAATATTATATTTAAAGAACAATATTTTAACTATTACTTTTAAAAATATTATCTTTAGGCTTGATTTTGCAATTTTTAAAATGTGTCCAATTTTATTAATAAAACTATAAAACAATGTTTTTTCTGTCTACAACCATGAAAGCTCACACACCAACATAACCACCTTTAACCATGTGACATTTTCAAAACCTTTCAGACTAATATTAAGTTATTTATTATCTAAATAATATTTTAAACAAAATAATAATTTTAACATTATATAAAATATTTATTAACAGAATTAAACTATTATATTATTATAGTATTTATTGAATGTAATAAATAAAAATTAATCTTATCTTTTAAACAATATATTATATTATTTTTATTACTTAACTTATATTAAAATAACTTTAAACTATTTAATACATCTTTACAGACTTTTATTTACTGAGTTTGAACTCATACTACCTATAAAATCACAATTACATATTAGAAAATAATGTAAATTTAAATTTTTTAAAAATAGCTACATTTCAAACCCTACCTAAACTGTCTTCACCAAGTATAAGGGCACAATATATATATATATATAAATGTTTTTGTTTATACTGTGTAAATTTAATTATTTCAAAAAGCATAATATAACTGTGAAAACTATATTTTATATTTATTATCACAAATATCTTGAAAATAATGAAATATCTTTAGCAAATGAATTATTTTTAAAAATCAACAACTTATTTCTCTGCTTTATTAATATGATGTAAACAAATACTGCTATAATACTGAAATTGCCAGCTACTCATTTGAGCTTTTTATATTTTAATTATACATGCTATCTGGGAACATAAATGAAAACTAAAAAATGAAGTCATAAAATTTAGACTAGAAACATTCAATGTAAAATTACTGAAAAATTGCAGACTAGTAATCAATACAAGGAAAAATATAAATCACTCACCTATTTAATTGTATCTTTAGCAATGAAAATATTGTATTTTAAAATTTTTTCTGTTATATAGAAATGATAATTTTAGTCATGAATCAGGAAAAACAGAAAGTTATGTGAGCATTAGGAAAGAAGTAATTTCTATGCAATAGTAGTGAAAGTGATGCATTCTGATGATAGCATATGCATGTTCAAGATTGTTTAATTTGAGCATTAGACATGTAGTGTGTAGTGAGTAGTTACTTCTATTATTTATCTGTTTGTATCTTTAATTGTGAGAATGTATTTTTTGTACATATATTAATTTTAGCCATGAGCCAGAAAACAGAATGTGAAAATCACTATAGATGTCAAGAAATAAATGATTTCCAAGCAAGAGAGTGATAAACTACTAGTGACCTAAATGGTGATTAAGGATTTTTTAAAAAAAGTATGAAATAAAAGAGGCAAAGATTGCAAAGAGATTTTTCAGGTTAAGTAGTTCATGTAATATTACAGAGCAAATGGTAATTCTTTTACTAGAGTATGTGTATTAATTAATAAAAAAAAAAAATCAAGTTATATCATTATTGCAATCTTTTTTACACTTTTAAAAATTTGGTTTTAGTTTTCACTAGAATCAAACTTTCATATTAACATTTACAGTACAATTTACAAAAGTTAGTTGCAGTAAATTCAGTTTATATGTATTTTTACATATATATATACATATATTGAAATGAATGTTTTCACAGGCAAAAGATGTTTATATAGTCTTGCATTGGTGGTCGAGAGGTCAGTGCGACTGCCTTGCACTTGCAGGAAGTTGCCCGGGTTGCGGGTTCGCATCCCAGCCAATGTTATGACACTTAAAAAAAAAAGATGTCTATAAAACATGTTTTCAGGAGTAATCATGTTTAATAAAATACTATTAAAGTAAATATACTGATGTTTCGACCTGATAATATTTATTATCTTCAACTGGGTGGCAAAACAGTAATAATCTCTGCTACAACCATATGATTATTGCTGTTTTTTCAACCAGTTGAAGGCAAGTGTTATCTTATCAAAACATTGATAGATTTACTTTAATATTATTTTATAGATGTAAAAATACAATACAAACAAAATTATTTATAAATAAAACTGCCATCTTTTATATTTCAACCAGAGGACTAGTTGTCATCAGAAAGAAAAACAGTATTGTTTGTGCTGAAAACCAGTCCTTTGATTGAAATATAAAAGATAGCAGTTTTACATACAAGTCATTTTGTTTATATTGTATTTTTTTATATATTTTTTCTTTAGTTAGTTTATATATATATATTGAACTATATTTTTCTTGTTTAAAAGATTGTGCTGATGATAATATTTTTTGCATTGTATTGGCATAGCTTATTCTTAATATATGCATTTCAATGTACTGTATGAAGAAATAACTGTTAAATAAACTATGGAACTGATTACATTTGTTGTTCATGACTCTGCTGTATAAATATATTTTAAAAATCGGAATAAAGTAACAGAAAGAAAATAATTATATTTTATATTGGATAGAGGGGGGTTGATTATTGGATGGAAACCATTAATACTTTTCATCTCTTAAAAAAATGTTTAAATTATAAAATTGTTAAATCTTTAATTTTTCTTTCAGAATATATATTATTCATAACAGAATATTTTCCCAACAGATGAGACTTCCTGGTTGACAGAAAATGTATTCTCTCCATCGAATTTCGCAAAGAATGAAATGATAGACAAATACAAAATAACAAATTGGACTTCAAAACATACTTTTAAACTGGTATAGACAAACTTGGATATAACCTAGGTTTACATTTGTACTAGGAATACTACATACTCTGAAGAAAGAAGATTGCTCACATCAATTGTTAGCTTTTTGCTTTTTTTTTTGTTTTAAAAAAAAGAAAATATAAACTCCTATGTAGAGCAAGAACAAGTAAAATCTCAGAGAAAACGTCAATAGAATTGAAATCATGTAAAGGACCAAAAATAATAATTTTAAGCATTTAAGAATTAACCATTGATAAATTGGAATACACAAACCCTATGATGGTAATTAATTCAAAATCATTATCAAAGTCAATTTAACATTTGATAAATCATTAACTTGATTAAATAATGATAATAAAATTACAGAATTATCTATATTTTCTATAGTAAAAGGCTAAAGAGAAAAAAATATTTGCAAAAAAAAAAAGAATTGTATAGTACTATAAATCCCAATCGTAAACAGAAAATCTCTATGACATCATCAAATAAAATCGAGACATATAGCACTAGACTGTTGGAGAAATCAACAAGTATACATAAAATAATTGTTAGCATTAATAATATTCAAAATGATTTTTTTATAGTATTGAACTCTAGCAGCACAATCAATAATAACCAGATATCAAATAAACTTGGTTATTAATTTAATAGTTTGAATGATTTTTGGCACAAAATTTTTGCTAACAATTTCTCAATACATTAATCTTTAGTTTAATAGAAGATTATGTTCATCTGAATAGACAATCTATATTATTCCTTCCATAATTTTTTGAATCTGCTTATTGGAATTATTATAAATACAAACTATTAAAAAGTGTTCACAGCTAAATCATTTATTAGTTTAGAGCTGATCTCTGTGACAAGCATACTGAAAATAAAAAATATACATAAACATTAAAAAATAAGATCATGTAATGAAAGACACTAATCCAGTTTTGCATGGATATATAACTAATAAAATGAAACCAACATATTCAATGTATATGAATGAGATCATTTCCATTTGGAAGATTGCCAGCTTTTTTGTTCTAAATACATGAAACTGGGATACATTGTTGCTAAACACAGAACTAGAAAACTATTCCAAACATGGAAAAATTAATGATATCAATTACATATGTAATAATAGATTCTGGTCAACTATAGTTGTAAAAAGCATCAAGAAAATCAAACATCCAATAATCACCAACACAATTCTCAGTCATTGAAGGAAAATGAGAGGGAAATACCCCAACTCAAAGTGGTCAAACATCTGTTATAATAACTGATGAATAATCCATAGAACTGCAACAATGAAGCCAAAATGTTTTACAGATGTTAATAATACCATATAATTTTTAAAAGTAAGAGGGAAAAGAAAAATTGCTAAGCATACTTTCTAGCAATAAACCTGCAGTGCAGTACTTTAGAAAGAAATTAAGAAGCACTTAACTGCAGTTATTTATGCTTGTCTATCATTAAAAACCAGTCAACACTTAGACAATCCCAATATCAATAACAATCGATAATTTCAAACTGTTGTCAAAGCAACCTTATATATATATGGTTGCTATTATCTATGCTTTCAGTATCCTTTTAGGAGCTTGAAACCAAATAGTATTCTATTATATCATACTTATATTTTCACCATTTTCCACAATCATAAATAATAATCACTCAAGAATGAAGAGAAATCCAAACCAATTTAGTTTGTATTGCTTCTTTCTTAAGGATTATTTTTATTTATTTTACACAAATATTATGTTCATGTAGATGTTTTGACAACTGTTTTAGTCATCCTATTTTTTTAATGTGTATGTAATGAATCAACTTTTAAGTCAGCTTGAAAGTATAATGAAAATACATTTCCTTTTGTACCTATTCCCCCTGCTGCAAACATGAAAGGTCATATTACAATGTGAACCTTTTTTAATGATAAATTTAATATCAGAAATATAAATTGGAATATTAGTGGATCTTTAAAAATCACTGCAGTTTTGATAGACTAACAACAAAGTTCCACCAAGCATCTTTGTTTTTTAGAGTAAGCTAGTAGGAACAAACGACACCATTAATTTAAAATATATGGCCAAACGGTGTCTAATTTGTTTCAGATAAGAAACATGTTTTCAAATGTTTGTTGACAATATATAAAATTGTTCATCAAATAATTTATAAAGAAACATCATTAAATTAGTGGACAAAATTAATTGAATTCTCATACTTAAAACCTTTTGGTTTTTTCTGATCACTAATACCAGATTAAAGGAGATATATTTTTTTTTTTTATAGATTTCCAAATTCATTGAATTATAAAAGATTTGAGAAAGAATTAAATTAAATTGAGAAAATACGGCAGAGTTTCAAAAGTTTCTGTAGAAATGTTTGGGAAAACACAAAGGTTAAAATTATTTGAAAATATTTTGGATAACTGTTTTGACCCTTATCAAGCATTGGGGTGCAATATTTTATTAAATGTTTAATTTTAGTTCTTTCACTTGCTTTTGTTTATTTATTTATTTATTTTAGAAAAATCGAAGAATGTTGAACATTAATGAGCTTTTTTTAATCAGGACATTTTAAAAATGGTAAGGCATTACAAAAGTGAAGGGAACTCCAGAAAGTTGGGTGACTCTTGGTGAGTTTTTACATTTTTAGAGAAAAGTATAGCAAAAGATCTGCAAAAGATAGAAATCAGTCTAGAAATGGAGATTTCAGTGGTCGTCTACATTCTGATAATCATTCAAGATGACTCAACTAAATTTATTCCCAGATGAGGAAGTAAAAAAAAATCTCAGGTTGATCAGTTTACTTGTCTTCTCATCCAATTGACCATATTATTATTAATTATCTTCATTGCAAACAATTTCTCTTTGTTCACACATATAGAGATTTGTTTATATATATAAAGATTTTTTTGTTTATAAAAAGTGAAAAGTTTTAACATCTATATTCTTAAATATTAATGTTCTATTTTCAATGGTTTTCAAGGATTTTAACTTTTTTGTTGATTTTTATTTGCTACTTGTTTTTACAGCTGAGTTCACATCTTTTAATGACTCAAATTTTTCAACACTAATGGATAGCTGTCATGATAAAATCATAGATCAATGGGTTGTATAGGTTAGACTTATTTTATGTTTAGAAAAATACAGTATATCTTACTTATGTATCTATGTATGTTTGAAAAATATAAAATATTCATTTAGATAACACATTTGCATATAAAGATTATATTGGAAAGTTATTTGTCAGTACTTCTGTTTAAATGTTTATTTATATAAATATAAAATGTGTGCAACATCGGGAAAAGTGCATTAAAAATTATAGTATGATTTAAATCAAATTTGTGGATGGCTATATTTCTGGGTGAGTGCAGTAAGATTGGGTTTACCTGTATGCGTAGATTGGTAAATTTAAAATATGCCTTTGATTAGACAGGGTAATAATAGAAGACGTTACTAGATTTGGAAACTGCTTGATAGTGGATATTAAATGAATTAACATTCTTAGTTTGATGAAAATTACTAATAGCCAATTACTGATCAATAATTAAATGATCTGGTTGAATCATCCTAGTGCAGGAAAACATTAAGTCTTTGACTGTTTTCAATTTCACAAGTATATTAATAAAAAAATGAAACGGATAGAATTTGTAAATAGTTCGAATATGGGAATATTGAAATTATTAATTTGTTGCTTATTTGATAGTTTATAAAAAATAAAAAAAGGAGGGGCATCTGATACAACATGAATATAATTTCTGAATGATCTCTGGTGCTAAATCATACAAATTAAGCTGCACTATCTTAAATAATATTAGTAATTGTATAAAACATTTTATTTACATATGATTTAATGTAGAAATTGGAATATCTTTTTATACAACAAGCGTTGGTGGCCTTATGGTTAGCATAGCAGCCTTCCAAGCAGCTGGACCGGGTTCGCTTTCCGGTCAATGCTTTGACACATGAAAAATAAAGTAAATATTTAAATTTTTTCTGTTCATTTAAATAATAATAAACAATTAAAAATTAATCCTTGGAAATATATGACAATCCAGTCTCATAAACTTTTTCAATCAAACAAACTAATAGTTTTTTAAGATCTTCACTGTTTAGATTATCTACAAAAAATATTTTTTGCTTCGTTTATTTTACTGAAGCGTTTTTAAAACACTCAAAGCAAGTAAATAAATAAAATGGTACAGTATTTAATTGATAATAATTTGTCTCAAATTATGTAGAAATTATTGAATACCATATATATATATATGTTAATGCATACTGGTAATTATAATCAAAATAAATTAAAACTGTAGTAAAAACAGTAGCAAAATCAAAATTTATTAATTTTTTTTTTATTATAACTACCGTTTCTCTCATGAAATAAATAATCTATTTGTTTTATGAATGAAACTCTAGTCATGATTTCCTAATGTTTTTTTTTAATTCTATTTGATATATATAATTATTGTCATGTGCTCAAAAATAAATTGGAGATATGGATTAATCCTTTCTTTTTTAATTCAATTTTTTTTTTTAATTTTTTCGTTATTTAGTTTTTGCAGCTAAACTTGCAACTATTCTATAAGTTTTCTTTTATTTAGATTTTATCTTTTACTCTCAAAGCACATCAGATCTAGAGCACTATTATTTTATACTTTTTTTTTTTCATATGTCAAATGCGTTGACCGGGAAGCGAACCCGGGCCAGCTGCTTGGAAGGCAGTTATGGTAACCACTCTTGACTGCAATTTTTGTTAATCATTTTATGTTTTATATACACAATTCTATACATGTAAATTTTTCTGTATGACACATTCGCAAACTTAATTTTGTGCAGAAATAACATATATATTAAAGTTATATAGGTAAAGTATAAGTTAATTTTGAACTTTACAAAATATATAATGACCAGATATACCTGACTTTTAAGTCGTCATTTTTGTAACAGTTTTTTTTTTAATTTGTTGCTTTAACAATTTTGTTTCAAGATTTAATTAATACATTGTACTGGCTTCCACCTGCATATATATATATATGTAATATATGTGGGATTCGAACTCAGACTTTCACACGACCTACAACTCTCGATGCCATCTTATATTGTTGACCAACTTAATCACACACATGTTGAAAAGATAAATAATCACCAATATAAATAAGTATTTCATGCTAAACCAGCACTCATCAATTGGTGCATGCTGGTTTAGCGTGAAATACATATATTGGTGATTATTTATCTTTTCAACATGTGTGTGATCAGGTGAGTCAGCAATATAAGGTGGTATTGAAAGTTGTAGATTATGTGAAAGTCTGAGTTTGAATCCCTTCAAGATTTAATGTAAATTAAACAAAATATTTTAATATTATACAAATAAATGTGAGAAATTCACAATTGAAAAATTGAAAAAAAAATGTTTGGAACAACTCGGCCTGTTTGGTACACTTCAAAAATGTATATGGCAAGGTAATAATAAAGCTAAATTAAAATTAAAATTTTTGAATATACCTGTTATATTTGATATGTGAATTTGACAGCATTATGGACAACTGCTCGATAAAATATATTAATGGCAGAATTATTGACTTTGCATAAAATATGCTTCGGACAAACATAATAGGTTCTTTTAATTAGTTGTGCATTTGACATATGATAGTGTTATGGAAAAACGTTTAGGGATTTTTAAAATAAGATTATATGTATAATATTTTGATTTTTGTATTAAGCTCTTTATTGATTTAGAATAAATAATAAAATATTAATATATCTCTGCATGTCATCATCATCATCATCATCAACCATTATCAATCCACTGCAGGATGAAGGTCTCTCCAAGTTTAATCCATCTTCTCTGATTTTTAGCTTCTCTTTTCCACACCACCCTGCACAGTTTCTTATTTCATCCATCCATCTCACATGTGGTCTCTTTCTGGGTCTTTTACAATCTTCTCTGTATGTATTTCTTTATATATATTTGTAACAAATGTAATAATTGTGAAATTTTAAATATTTGTAACTTGAAGTTATTTTTTTAAATTATTATTATCATCTGGTAGTTATTGTAGATGCAAGATTTTAAGAAAAAAATTATTCCTGTGGTTTTTTTTTTAGAAGAAAAAACCCTTTAGTCTGAAAACTTGTATTATTCTTTTAAACTTTATTGATGAAGTTCTAAGCTATAAAGTGTAATCACAAACTATCCTGTATTTAGCTATTGATTTCAATTGCGCATTATCCAAAAAAATAAAAATATAAACAAAGAAATAAAATGTTCACTAGATGGAGCTTACCACTAGCTCCAAACAAGCATTAATTATAAGTGCCAAAAGAGAAAGAATTCAATATTTATTGGAAAATCCTCATCCCCAGACAAATTGGTTTTGAGCTTATGGCTCACCTCAGAGAGGAAATAAAAATGTAAATAAAAAAACAAAAAAAAAACATTAAGATTTGGAAATTTTGTGATATTTGAGTAGTGATTTTTTATTCTCTGAGCACTCTACATAATCTTGTTTTTTTTTAAAAAGAGTAAAGTTTATAATTAAATTTGACACCATACTAGTAACCATTTTTCTATTTCAGAATGCCGGACATGATTATGTTTATTACTAAAAAAAAATTAGTTTATGTTGAAAGCACATACATTTTATTTTTTTTTTATTATTCCTTTGAATTGTTGTGAATATTTTGTATAATAAAATATTTTCTGAGTATCATGCTATAAATTTTACAAAATTCTAAAACATACTAAAAGTTGATACTGATTTTAAAATATCAAAACAATTAGAGAGATTCTAATATCTTGGTAACAAAACCATTATTGTGTTTCTATATGACAAAAGTTATTGGAAAAAAATAATATCACCCAGAGCATATTTAATGATGTTGAACATCAGATATTTTGCTACTTACTTTATTTTAAAAATAAATATATGGTAGTTAGTTTTTTTCGTATTTTTTTAATGAATGCATGGATGAACATATAGTCAGTAAAATGTGTGTATTAAACAAATATAACATCATTTAACCACCATTTCTTATGCTTTCACAATTTCCTTCTTACAATATTGCACTAACCTTCTAGCATCCATTGATTACTATGGCTTGCACTAGATGGCAATATGGTATTGATAAAATTGTTATTGTGTTAAAATTTTTATGTAAATGCTTCCCCTTGATTTATTATTAATAACTATTAGTTTGCAAAAAAATGTTTTTACTATTATCTTAATTTTACAAAACTTGTACTGTTCAAGTTAATGTGAAAAGGTAAATATAGTACAATAAGACTCAAGTGCACTGTGCTAACTTTCAGCAGGTTGCTGCCAGAATAATTTTCACGATTTCCATATCTTAATTTATATTTGCATATTATATATATATAAATATCTATTATATCTCTCCAGAACTGCCACAGATCTAATTATTTCTCCCTGGTGAGGCTTTTTGTAACTTTTCAACTTTTATTAAACCATTGTTTTATATCAGATTTGGATAAACTGAACTTGATTTGGAAGTAATATAGATTTGCAAATGAAAAATATCCTAAATATTCATATTTGAACTTTGCAGATATTGAAAAAATGAGTTCATAATGACAACTATAGATGCTTTTATCACTGAATGTTTGGCAAAGCAGACTGACTTATAAAACAAACAAAATTTCTCATAATTGAAATTTATATTTAAAATGCAAACAAATAAAAGTTGATCCCTAATAAGTCTAACAAATTCTGCTTTAAAATATTAAAATTGTTTTCTACTTTTTAGAATTTCTCAAATTATTCTAAGACAGTGATAGCAATGATGTATTAGCCATAATTTTCATAAGAGACACTTATCAGAATACCATGATTTTCTTTGTTAACATTATACTAGAAGTTTATTTGTGATTTTTAATAATTATTACACAAATATTGTGTAAAAATAATCACAAATCTTCGTAAGCTTTGCAAAAAAATAACGTGTTTACCAATTCCAAAATTATTCTCGAAAAAAACCTTATAAATAATACGGACACCAATTACAAAGAAATAAATCTGTCAAAAAGAATAAGGCTGGGCTAATTTTGTTGACTTTGTTGCTATTTGATTACACTAGTCTCTTGATTTTTTCAATGAAAAAAAATCTACATTTTAAATTACATGAGTATACGAATTAAAAAAAATAGTGAAATATCGATGGCCACATAAATGCAATTTTTAAAAAAACATGATTACACAGTTTTTTTTATTTCTGTGATCAAATGGCTCTGGATAAATGTTTTGTATAGACATACGTGTATGTAAAAAAGTATTATTTACTTGCAATTTAATAAACAAAATATAAGCTATTATACACTATAAATTTGTGAGAGGAGCTTGGAATAAAATATAGCGTAATTTGTGGCTCTATAGTAATATTTAATTAATTATATGTTGTAAGTATGAATATTGAATGGATTTTAAAAGTATCACGTAAGAAGAAAAAATAATTGGGTTGAACTAGTTGTCAACTCATAACTCCAAAATTCTGGACTTGAAGTCTGTTATTTGCAAAAAGTATTTTATTTTTAAATAGAGAAGATCATGAAAAATATTTCTACAAAGTTTTAAACAATTTATGGAAGAAATAAGATTGTTAATTCAACATAAAACTTTATGGAGAAAGAAGCTATATGACAATATGTATATATTGTATAGTATAACATTTGAAAACAGTCAATTTATAAAAGAAAATTGATACAGACAACTCAGTATAAACAAAAGTTATGTAATATATCAACTCATTTCCATTCCTTATTGGAATCTTATCAAAATGTTTTTTGTTTTCAAAATCACATGATGTGATGTGATGTGATGTATTATGGCTTCTCCTTAAACGAAATCAAGAATATCTCAGCAATTATTAAACCTGTTAGCCACTTTCTTTTACATTCCCCACTCTAAATTTACTCATAATCTGCTCTATCCCATTTCCACAACATAATTTTTGTCAACTCTATAACCTATATCAGCTATTGTGCAGCAACTTCACCAAGTGGTCATTATTTACATTACAATAAATTATTACAATGCTTTTTTAAATATATATATAAACCATTTAAATGTGTATGAAATATAAAAATTACAAAAGAAGAAAATGTTATGAAACTTTGTATATTGGAAAAAAAAATAAACAAATGTGTAATGATTAAAACTAGGGAGAAAAATGGGCATTATTAGATTATTGGAAACTTTAGAGTTACAATTTGTTTTTAGCATGTTTTGTAGATATATATTTAAAAAAAAAAACATTGTAATAAGTTTAATTATTTTTATATACGTGTACGTATTTTATTAATTATATTTATTGTAATGTAAATAATGTCCAATGGGTGGAATAGCTGTAGAATAGCTAATCACGTGATTTTGAAAGCAGAAACATCTTGGTAACGTTCCCATAAGAAATGAATGCCAACGTGATATATTAAACAATTGTTGTTTATACTGAATTATCTGTTCCAATGTTTTTTTTTTTATAAATTGATTATTTTTAAATTTTATATTTAAGAGGCAATATTATGGACAAATTTTTAAATTGAAATTTTATTGTTTAAAGTATTTATATATTTTATAATAATATAAAAAATTCTTGAAGAAATATAAAACGTGTAGTGCATTTAAGGTAATAGCTATTAATGAAATTGATATTAGCTTATAAATATACATATAATAAATATATGCTTCAGAATATGGGCACAATAGTTTATATATAGTGATGATAATATTTATGTCAGAATAATTTATTTAAACAGAGTTTAGAAGATTTTAATTTATAGTTTATATTTCAACTTTATAAAAGTTAAAAGTATTTGTAATAGTCATATATATTTTAAAGTTTTATTTGAACATAAATATATTTCTGAATCTGTTGGATATAGGCTTGCTAATATTTACAATCCAGATATATATTTATAATATTTAAATTTAGGTTTATTGTTTTACAGTTAAAATAAGTATATGCTTTTATTTGGATAAATAATATATAAAAATATAGTTGTAATAATAAAAATGTAGACATATTTATTTTATTACTTATGCCAAGGCAAAAATAATTTATATGTTGTAGAATATATTATAGATTGATATTAAATATTTTATTTTTTATAGCTTGAAGAGAATAGACTAACAGGACACATTAACTATCTTTTTAATTCTACTAGGCATATACATGCTTTTCTTAAAAAATTTATTAGAATTATCTAACTTATTTTATTGTTTTATGTCTATAGGAATGTAATTGAGTATCCATGCAGCCAAATAGAATATCAGCAATAAATGATGCATTATTAACATTGGTGTATGCAAATTATATATGAACAGACATGTTTTTTTTATTGCAAAAGTTCAAATATTGGGAGCACAAATGATATGTGATTAATTATATGTAAAATGTAGAGATTGATAGCATAGCAGACAGAATGGCAAGAATCATAATTTTGGGAAAATATTTACTGCAGATAATTCAAGTTTGTACCTTATGTTCTCATTGTGATATATATTGTACCCTCACTTCTAGGAAATATGTAATAATAATAAATTGGTCTAGCTCAGATAAATACTTATGCTCATTTAAAATGTATCTAATCAAGAATAACTATATTCTCTAATACTATCTGTTATTAAATTAGCTCAAATTAATAAATAGTAATATGGTTCGATTTCATAAATTAAATAAATAAATATCTAATAAAAATCATGAGATTATGAAGTGAGTTTACAAGTGGCAAGATGAATACATTGAGCCAATATCCCACAAGATATTAATTACCTCAATGGTATAAGGATACTATCCTCCCTCTTCTTATCTCAAACACTAAATCTATAGCATTCCTACATCTTCAATAATTACTTAATTAATTAAAATTATCTCAATAAAATAATCCTCATCTCTTTATCTAAATAATATAGCTCAAATAATCTCATGTTCTTTTAAAATAATTCTAGGCAATTATAATCTCTGTAATCAAGCATGATAAGGTATTTGATATCATTCCTAACTACATCTGACTAATACTAATAATTAAATAATAATAATTTTCAATGTATAATTTAATCTTCTATTCTTTATAATGGCATTTTAAATAAATATGTGGTATAATCTTATAATCTTAGAATATGTGGCAACCAAAATAACACTATAATTCTGTGTAAATACTTTATAGTTATTCTATGACCATAATAATGATATGATAAATGAAGTTTCTTAAAGAAAATCATATGAAGAAAATATTATAACTCTTAAATAATAGTTTTATTTATGTTGTGCAAATATTATATCTTAATTCAAATTATCTGTGATTATGTAACTGTGATGTGGAGAAATTGAGTCAACACCAAGATTTATAAAACAAATTTAACAAATTTTATTAACAACTTCAACAATAAATTATGTACGTTATTTACATCATTAATGAACTTTATCTAGTTACATTTCCTGTACTTTCCAAAAATAAATTAAACAAAAATAAAATATGGATATGGAATATTGTTTTTAAAATATTTATTATTAAAATATTATTATAGTTTATTTTATTACATCTGCATCAAGTTAATAAGTTTACAATATAAGATAAAATTAATTAGTCTACTATTCATTTATTACTGGTACTTAATTCTTTTAAGACAACTTAATACATCATGTAGTCCTTCCCAACTTAAGAACAACATGAATAAATTTAGCTAACAACATAGCGATTAAATTAGATTACTTACTAAGTATTAATTTAATATCAGATAGAATATATGTGCTAGTGTATCATTATTACAGAATAACCTTTACAAAAACTTATGATTCTTTGTATTCTTTTACAGGATTTAATTTTATCATTTTACTTGTCAAAAATATGCATCATAAGTAAGTCTTTTAAAATACTTAATAATTAATCAATATCTTTATAAACCCACTTTAATTATTACTTATCCATCTTTATAAAAAAATAATCAATTTCAAATATGAAAAGTTTTGATTCTTTTACTGACTAACCATATTCTTATCACCTTTGTACTTATTTATATCTTTACTCCAAGTAATATAACCCATCTTATCCCCCTCAATATTCATGTTTTAAATGCAATCCTACATGATGTAATATGAGAAATTTTGATAGTGAACAGATGTGTAGGTATATGGAATAACTAAAGTTTTAATTCAATAATATTTCTATTAGATAGTCATCATGGTAACAGTGTATAAAATCAGGTATGACTTATTTGTCTAATAACCTCCACTACTAAATATAATGTCCAGGCTATTTATTCAGCTCTATGGAACATTCAACTTCAACACACAGAAAACACTGCCATGGAAAATATACAAGCTATATGGCTAAGTTATCTATACTTGCATAATCATCATTATTGATTACCCTTATTCCCATATAAATAAATCCTACATAAAATATTACCTTGGTTTCATTTAACTTACTACCAAGTCACTATCCTTATAACTAACTTCCTTAGAGATCTATCACTCTACATCGCTAAAATTCTTCCCACATTTCTATAACAATAAATAAATTCATGTACAAATAACGACGTAACTGCTCAATAAGAAAAGATTACTTCATTTCTTTGATAACTCTTAGACCAAAATATAAATAATCAGTATCGATATAACACTTTAATCACTTAAAATAAATACTAAGTTCAGTTAAGATAGAATCATATACTTATATTCCCATTACGTTAAAATATACTTATAATATAAAATGAAAGTATGCATATTTTTCCAAAATAAATAAACTCATATAAGCTATGTGTATGCATCGTGTTTTTATATATGTTCTCACACATCCACACACAAAATGACATATTTTTATCTTTTTTTTAAAAAAAAAAAAAACATTATAAAATCATTAATATTTTTACAATTATTACCATAAGTGATCTTCACTGGTTAGCCACTTAATTGACATTCCTGGTTCACGAACTAAATAATAAAACTTACATAGTATGTCATTCATTCAAATACTATTATACTTAAAATATTACGTTTTCTTTTAAAAAATTATCACATATTTTTTTTTAATAAAAAAAAAAAATCTAAGTACTATGATAACCTTTTAACCGCTAATTATATTATTGGTTGTATGAGGTAAAAATCAAATCTTTTAATTGGCCGACTCACAAACTGAAGACAAAGCCTATTGTTAAAACATATTCGCCTATAATATTAAATTCAACTCAGATACGTTTATAAAAAGTATATTACTATTCAGGTTATGAAGAGAACGAAAGTTCTTTCAAAAATAAATTGCTATTTATTTATTCTAAAATATTCAATTTCGGCAACATAAAAGCTGTAATATAAACAAAAAGGTCGACTTTTACGTTATAGAAAAGTAAATATTTCTTTTAAATATTTCTTTAATATTTTTACTAAAATCTTCAATATTTTTCGAAAATAATTTTGTTTTTTTATTATTCTCTCTGAAAATCATTTGTAATTACTGAATATATACTTAATATTCTTTAAAATTATATTCGAAATGAAAATCTCAGCGTTTTTCTTTATTTTCTTTGATCAGGCGGTTTCTTTGTTCTTTCCAGCCAATCAGAATGTCTTTTTCGGCTGAGAGCATGCTAAGAACCAATCAAAACTCATGTTCTTTCTTTGTTTAGGTTTAAATGCGTTTTTTTTTATTTTTTACTTGTAAAATAAATCGGAAGAGGTCACCATCTTACAGAACTTTTAAAAATCTATTCAATATCTGTAAAACGAATATTTTAGCATAATAACTGGCAGAGTTAGAGTGACGTCAGATGTCTACGAGGAGCTTCGTAAGAAACAGTCTTTTGGTTAATAAATAGTTTAATATTTTTATGTTCCTTTCCGATCTCTAACTTATAAATAAAATACTAAAGTTAGTAAAATAATTTGAGACAATATTTACTTAAACTCCATCCATTTAAAGTTCATTAAAGAAAATGTCTTTTTTTTTCTCTCCTTCTGGTACAGCGCTTGTTGTCAAAACTTTTACTGACATGCATGCTCTGATGGTTCCACTTTAACAAAATGTACAACAACTTTTTTAAAAAAACAAAAAAAAAACAAAGGTAAGTCGACTTGTAAAATATCCGGATTGATTTATAAATAACTATGAATTTGATTCTAAAAGTTTTTTAGAATAATAGTTCATAAATCCCATCATTCAATAGAATAATGATTAAAAGTACTTTTCATATTAGATACCAAAATAATTTTTAAAAGTTCTGCTACTTTTATTCAACTTTCCCCTACCGGTTTATATTCTCTGATACAGCAATAAGATTTAGCGTTCCTCGATATTTTCTACATAGTTTAAAACTTCCATAAATAATTTTAAAATATCTTTTGTATGACCAGCATACAATAATTAATAATAGGATAATTTTAATTACCTATTTTAAACATTTCTTTTTAATAAAATGAGGATACGTTCGGATAACGGTCTTAGTTGTTTACATCATTAAAATTATTATAATAGTTTTAAAATGAATTAATAAATATTTCTTCATAAAGAAACATTTCAAAATAATTCTTTTATCAAGTTAAAAGTTTTTTTTAAAATTTACCATCTTATTTTAAATAAGCTTTCCGAATAAAAGCATTTCATATTTTTTTTACTTTCCATTTCTGGCAAACTTTTCTAAATCTTCCCTGTGATGTCCAACTTGCTAATCTAAATAGCAAAGTAAAATTATTAATTACGACAGACAAAATTTTGTGCCCAATAGAAAAATCATAATTCTGATATTTTCCATATAAACTAAAGTTTAATAATGGTTGATTCATGTTTAATGTGCCATTAAAATTTGGTTAATAAATTGGCAGATAAGGAACTACTTAGCTTTTAGCATGGCATTTTTATATAATACGATTTAATAATAACTTACTGTACTTTCTTTTTAGAACTAGAAATTAATACAATTGACTGTTAATGGTACACTTAGTTAACCAAAATAATTGCAATAGTGATAACAATAGTAGTACCCTGAAAAATAATTGTGCACCTGTTTTATACCTGCATAAATTACACATTTGATTGGTTAACTAAACAATGATCTGCTTATTTATCCCTGGTCAACAACGCAGCCTTAAAATTAAAAATAAATAATGATTTATGTAATATTTATTATATTATTTAATTTCTAGTTAATTTTTATACTTTATTTACATTTATCAAACACTTCAAAATAACTTTTAAAATTATATCGTTATATTTATTATTACTTTTAATTTTTTTAAAACGTTATTTTTCAAAACAAAATAAAAATCTAATTCTACTTATTACATTCATTAAAAAAAAAAAACCCAACTTAATATTTATAACAGCTAATATTATTTTTATTCTGGGATAGACAAATATAATACCTTTTAAATTTTACATTAGAATTTTAAAACAATTTTGCAACTTTACTAAAAAAAACTCCAAGCACACGTGTGAATATCTACATGCCACATGACTTACAAAATAAATGAAACGCTTATAATTTAACTGAAAGTAAAATAAATGATTTAATTTACAAAATATTATATAAAAATAATATGATAGCAAAATTTAAAATAATTATTTTAATGCTGTAGCCTCAAGAACATGTGTATAAAAATGCGATAGTAGGGACCTCTACAGGTCTTAAACCACAAGCTTGGGGTTTAAGACCTGTAGAGATCCCTACTATCACATTTTTATACGCATGTTCTTGAGGCTACAGCTTTAATAAATATTACTTATGTAATCAATGTGCGTTTAAATAAATTTTATAATTATAACTTTAAATAATTATTTTAATATTATAAAATCGAATATGCATTTATCTCCCATATTATCACTTTAAATTAAATGATAGAATTATTAAATATAATTATTATTATTAAATAGTCTATTTATTTAACTTTAAGTTATTACTTTTAAAATTTACTTTGAACATTTATTTACAAAACTTATTAATGCAGTATTTATTATGGCCAGTTTTCCCAACCATACAATATTATAATTTATCATTTTAACATAATATTCTACAGTAAATATTCTTATTTACTTTAATTAGACTTCTTAAAAAGATCGTCAACACAATATATACATCATGCCCTTAAATAGCTTTTAAATTTAAAATTTTTTAGTAAATTGATTTAAACAATTCATCCTAACCTAAACAAAAGGGTACAATATATATAATCCTTTTGATCACAGCAAACATTTTAAAATTGTAACAGAATACTTTAATGCTAGAATTGGTAAACAATTGAAAAATGAAAGTGCTATAGTTAAATTTGATTAGGGTGATAGAAATGAAAAGGGACATAGACTTGTGTAGTTTGCAGGAAAAAACAAATTCTATAGTATTAATTTTTTCTTTGAGTCAAATGTTAAATGGAAATGGATATGAAAGAATCCAAATAATGATACAATAAAGTTGGATTATATTTTGACTACTAGAAAATATGTATTTTAAGATTGTATCATCAATTATTGAGATGTAAGATAAATGCATTAATGCAAAACTAGAGACAAAAACTGTTATGAAAGTCAATGTTCACAGTTTCTAAGCTTCAGAAATACTTCAGTGAATTTAAATTAGGAATTGCAAATTATTTTAAAGTATTACAGATTTTGAAGATGGTTCAAATTTGACTGAAATTAATGAGCAAATAATTTATTAAAAACTGCTAGAATGATAGGGGATAGAAAAAGCAACAATTTACTAATACATTTTCCATTGAAAGAAGAATATAAGAAGAAAAGAGAATATGAAACTTTTTTAAAAATGATACATTAAGAAGACTTGAATATCAATAATTTTGTAAAATGATATGAAGAAGAGCTAATAATGATATAAGGAAATTGTGAATTGGCAAGGAAAGCTGTGGAAGAGAATAAAAGTTTCAAAAGTGTGAAACAATCTTTTGATATTGGAAGTGAAATTATTTCAGCAATAAGAAGAAATGATTGAAATATTACTAAAAAGAGAGATGACATCATAAAATATATGTTGAAGAATTCTATAAAGAATTATATAGTAATAAAGAACAAGAAAACAAAGTATCCCATACAATTATCACATCTTATAAATTGGTAAGAATTTTAAGTCAAGAGATGAGATATGCAATTAAGTGTATGAAGAAGGGAAAAACTATAGGAATTGATGGAATTGTTATTGATATTTTAAAAGAAGCATCTGAAGAAATAGAAAAATTGTTGGAAAAGTTATATACCAAATGTCTAAATAATAAAGATTTGTCAGAGGATTGGAAGAAAAAAAATAGTGATGTTGATATTTAAAAAAGTTCGTGAAGAAGTTTTTAGAAGTTACAGATCTATAAATCTTCAAATCATTACCAAGATTATTGTAACTTACAGCAAATTTTTGATTCCAATTAACCTAAGAAACAAACTGCATTTAAAAGTTGTTTTAGCACAGTAGATCACATCCAAATATTTGAAGAAGTTATAGAAAAGATAATGAATATGGGTTGATCTTATGCTTTGGATTCATATATTCTATAAATACATTTGATTCTATAAGCATTTCCATAGTAATTAAAGCTTTGTCTCATCAATATATCAACCCTGGATATTGCCATATTTTGAAGAATATTTTTCAAAAAAGAAAAGTAATCGTATGATTACATGATGATACTAAGAAGATTAAAATTGAGATGGGTGTACCACATGATAATTCCATATCTCCAAAACTCTTTTCAGCAGTTTTACAAGAAGTATTTTGATGATTAAAATGGGAATCTAGGGTAGTAAAATAAATGGAGATTATTTAAGTCATTTAGATTTTGAAGATAATATAGTTATTTTCCAACATAATGCTTTAGAACATCAGGAAATATCGCAGATGAAAGTAAGAAATTAGGATTAGAGATGACTGCTAAAAAAAAGCTTAAACTAATGTTCAATGGATTTTTTCAGAAAAGTTGACAACCCTAAATATCTTGTTGAAGTTATTAATGCATATAGAAACATAATGGATAAAATTAATCTTTGAATTAAACTTGGATGGAGTGCTTTTGGTTGAAATAATTTAGTAATGAAAGAAAATATGTCTACTTAATTAAAAAGGGATTTTTAAGTTTCTAGTATATGTTTTTTACCAGTTCTTACTATGGATTTAATACTTGAATTCATAACAGATAAGGTATACCAAAACTTCAGATCACTCTAGAAATTAGAAATATGTTAGGACTAACAAAAAGAGATTGAAAATTAATTACATAGGTGAGAAAACAAAAAAGAAATTTGACATTATTGAAAGAATTGAGACTGAAGAAGAGCAAAACTGGATATATTGCTAGAATATATGATAATAGATGGACAGTTGAAATATTAAACAGGATCACAAGCAGTTGTAAAATTTCTAAAAAGATATCACATGTGAGATGGATAAGTGAAAAAAAGGAATTTTTATGCTGTTATGTTAAGAAGTTATAGATTGGATAAACTGAATTAAATTTTGAGAGACCTTCATCCTGCAATGGATCAGTAATGGTTGAAAGTTATGATGATGATTGTTGTGAAAGATCTATTCACATCATATGGGTGAATTATATAGAATAAGATATGTGGATTGTAAAGAATAAGAATGACAAACAATAAGCATATCTACATATTGTTGTATATCAATCTTTACAAAACTCTTTAATATTTCTTACATTAAATGATGTTGTGTGCAAATGAGATGTTTATCTGTATTTGATTATATCAATTCTCTAGTAATTTTTTGGAATTAAAAATGTTGAATTGGTTATTTTATTATTATATATATTGGATTCAAACTCAGACTTTCACATGCCCTACAACTCTCAGTGCCATGTTATATTGCTGGCCCACCTGATCACACTCATGTTGAAAAAATATATAATCACCAATATACATATTTCATGCTAAAACAGCACTCATCAGTTGGTCCAGATTATCATCTTTGCACATTGAACATTTCATCATCAGATTTTCAATGAAATAGAAGAGTGAAGAGTTGTGGGTTGGAGTAGTTTGAAGACTGTGATTGGCTATTGTAATATAAAGCTGGTACTGATTGTATATATGTGTGGAGATGGTAATCTGGAGTAACTGATGAGTGCTGGTTTAGCACGAAATATGTATATTGGTGATTATTTACATTTCAACATGTGTGTGATCAGGTGGGTCAGCAATATAAGATGGTATTGAGAGCTGTGGGTCGTGTGAAAATCTGAGTTCGAATACCGCATACTTTACGTATATAAATGCATGTGTTAAGCCTGTACAATGTATTTATGCATATACTCTAAATTTTTGTTATAGATTTGAATTAATTAATAATTTTGATAGTATAAAATAGAATAATTTTATTTAATAAGAGAATTATAATTTTCTAGATAATTCTATCATTACAATAAAAGGATATTTGATTGTAATTTAACAATATTTTTATGATGTATGAATATTTATAGTTTTTTCAAGGATAATTTGATTATAAATTTTCAAATATATTTTATAATCTAATAAAGAAACGAATTTATAAGAAAAAAAAATCTATTTTTTTTTTTTTGATGTTTTTATGTTTCTTTCTAAGTCAGTTATCGATATATGCTAAATCATAAATATCTATTAAGTATCGATTTTATAGTGCCGTTAGGTAGGTATATTTAAATAAATATTTGTACTTTTATATTTACCTGTTATTATATAACGATCAGTTTAATTAATTAATTCTATTGAAAAATAAAAGGATTAAAATAAAACTGTGATTTTAGTTTGTTAATAATGATTTATTTGAGCCAAACGTTAATATATAAATGGTAAAATTAAATAATTTTTTATTGCATTTTAAAATATAACTGACATATGATGTAAGAAATAGCATAACATAGAAAAAAAAATGTTTAAGAGAATGAAAAATAATAATTAAAAATTAGCATTTTCCTTTTAATAATTATATACAGTGTTTTTTAATATTTATGTTTTTATTTCACATAATTTAATACCGCATTTATGTTATTTAATGCATTCCATATTAATTACAATATTAAATCACTGCGCTTATTTAATTTGATTATTTTTGTGCATATTCTTATTGTATAATGAAATATAATAATAAGAATTAAGTACTGCGTAATGCAAAAAATACGAATGAATACATTTAAATGTCATTATATGTGTGTTATAAGTTAAACTCTGTTACTGTCTTTCCTCTTCACAATTTTCTGTGCCCTGTATCAGATGAAGGTAAGATTTATCTATCTAACATATTGCCATCCTCCTTTCTTTAGTTTTTTTCAGCTTGGGATGCAATTTTTTCGTTTCCATGAAACTTCTATCATTTTAAGCACACTGCTATGTCATTTTAAATTATTACTTGTAATTTTTTTTCAAAATATTGTCGATATTATTCATTTGGGTTCTTAAGTTCTTATTTTTAATTTTCATTGTTCAGATACCTCTGACTTTTCAAAAGTACAATAATATTTGTTTAGATATTTTACTTACCACCCATGTCTCACATCCGTAAATAGTAATGCTCTTTTTAATATATTTATAACAATTCTGCTTTATGTCAATTGAGATTATCTTAGTTCAAAGTATATAACATATAAGAATAACATTAACATTTAAATAAGGACATGATTTCTATATATAAAAAAAAGGGGAAATAATTGCAAATTTGTAACTTAAGTGTGACAGAAAATATTGTGATTATTATATGAAAGGAAAATTTCAAGTTGTCTTTTTTTTTTCCATATGTCATAGCATCGGCCGGGACGCGAACCCACAACCGTCTGCAACCAACTACTTGCTTGCAAGGCGGCTGCGATGACCTCTCGGCTAACAACGCTTGACAAATTTCAAGTTGTCTTAAGCTTCAAATATGTATTTTTTTTCAATAGTTCATTTTTATCTTTCAATGAATCATAAAGTATTGTAAATTAAAAGAAAATACAGAAACTAGTCTGTGCTCATATACCCTATATTACATATATATAGCCACAGGTATATAACAAGCCTGTGTTTCAGTTATTACATTATGGAGATGTCTGCCCATCCTTGCATATGTATTAAATGGATTATGTCCTGTACATGTGGGGTTCAGATTGACCTTGGGTCAACATGGGTGTGACAATAATCTCGGCATCAGGGTGGCCTTTGAGCATTCTATCATCAGATTTCCAATTGGATGGACGGTTGAAGAGTTGGAGTGTGGAGTGGATTGAAGCCTGTCCATTAAACTATGAGGATAGTCTATCTTAATATATATCTGAGCACTTATACTATATATGTGTGTAAAGATGATAGTCTGGACCAACTGATGATTGCTGGTTTAGCATGAAATACGTATATTGATGATTATTTATCTTTTCAGCATATATGTGTTTAGGTGTATCAGTGTTATTAGATAGAGTGGAGGAGAGGTGGGTGGTGTGAAAGTCTGTGCTCATATACCCTATATTACATATATATAGCCACAGGTATATAACAAGCCTGTGTTTCAGTTATTATATTAATGATCGTATTTTAATTAAATAAACCAACATTTAATTACAACAAAGTAATTTAATAGTAGAAGACTTGCCTGTGGTATATACGAGAATCTTATTTTCTACATTTGTAAATAAATTATTGCATGATAACATAAAATTTATACAGATTTATATAGCATTATGATTCTCAAATGAAAATTTGATTAAAATAATACAATCACTTTTGCAAAATGATTTAAAATAAATTTATGTTATGTGTAGTAGTTTAAGATCTCTGACGTAACATATCTATCAAAATAAGAAAAATGCTCTTCAGGAAAATTAAATCATTATATTATAATATTTAAAGTAAATGTATTGACCAATATTCAACATTTAATGAAAAATGATTAACATTGTTGCTGTTAATAAATGGGATTATTTATTTAAAAATGTATTTATCAAATATTGTTTCGGTTAACGACAATAAAAATTATCTGACATTTAATGCAGGATAATTCTCTGTGCTTAAGAAAACAGATTTTTAAATAAAATATTAATAGTGTATTATTTATACAATACTATATTATGCGATAGTAGGGACCTCTACAGGTGTTTTAACCACAAGCTTCCATAGCGTAAGCGTGTGGTTAAAACACCTGTAGAGGTCCCTACTATCGCATTTTATACGCCAATTATCGAGGTTATAGCCTCAGTAAATATTACTTACGTAATCAATGTGCGTTTAATAAATTTATAATTACAACTTTACAATACTATATTGTAAGTTTGCTATTACAAATACTAATTATAATTAAGTAGGAAATGATTAGATAGGGATGTAATAAGCATTATTAATTGGAATCTATCGATTACTGAAGTGTACAATTTTAGCAGTGTTGGAGTAGTATAAAGAGATTTTTTCCCCCATGTGTCATAGCGTCGGCCGGGAGGCGAACCTACTAATGCAGGACAACTGCTTGTAAGGCGGCTGTGCTGACCTCTCGATCACCAGCGCTTGACTAGTATAAAAGAGATTTTGGTGCTATTAGAGCAGGAGCCACATAATGCGTATTAATGAGTAAAGATAAAAACTGGTAATTATAAAATAAAATGTATGTGTTTATTAATGAATGAACACTAATAAGGGTATTAAATAAATGCATGAAGTTAATATTAATTGGATAGATTCATTTGACTTTTTTAAATACTGTATTTGCCAGCGTATAGAATGCGCTTTTGTTCCTCAAAATATATCAATGTAAAACTTCTGGTTTATATTAATATATGTGTATAAGTATTCTATTGCATTTTGTTCTTTTGTGAAACAAAAAAATATTTACAAATATACATTATGCGTTTATGTAAGCTACATATATCTACACAACATAGTCTTACTAAGATATATATACTCTCATAATCATATCAATATCAGAGAAAAACTGTCATATCTGACATTGACTTTAGAAGTGGACTATTCCAGATTCCATGCCTGATTGGCTAGCACCAGTTGCTATCCAATGGGGATAAATCCTTTGTTGGGGTTCACACACAAAATTCGAGTGTTTCCAGTAAGGTAGGGGATCTGCCATTAAATAGTCAGCCTTTTAGAGGCAAGGCAGAAAGAGCAATTACTTCTGTCAACCTGAATGGCTGAACGTGCTCTCCATTAAACCCTCTGGTATCAGCAAGGGTACTCTGTCTAGTCATTATCACGATGTCCACGCAGTGAGGCAAGTCCATACAGGGACCAGAAACTCCTACGTCCACAACAGACTCGAGGCAAGTTGTTTAAGTGCAGCTGGAAGAGTCTTACGAGAGCTTATGAGGCAGGCTATTTATTTAGTATAAACTATATTTATTCGTTTGTTTAACTAATGTGTGTATATTTTTTGTAACTAATAAATTGTACATATTAATAGTAAGGAAAGTAGTTTATTATTTAAGGCTTGAACGGGATCTTTAGCAACAAGAGAATATACATGTAATGGAAAACCATGGATAATTTAGTGTGCAGATTGTGTAAGGAAGGTATAGAAAATATTAGGCACCTGTTGATTGAATGTAAATGCCTGAAAGCAGAAAGGGTACAGATAATGAAGTTATGGGAGGATAGACATGAACAAAGTGATTATACAGAAAGTGAGTTATTAGTTTTTATGTTGGGCTTGCGAAGAGATAAGGGGGATTTAGATATAAAGGCCATAGAGTTGACAAAGTTTATGTTGTGGAAATGGGATGGGGCAGAATATGGGAAGACTTAAGAGTGGTGAATGGAGAATAAAATGGCTAACAGGTTTATCTGGGCATAATTGCTGAGATATTCTTGACTTCGTTTAAGGAGAAGCCAAATACATCACATCAATTGTTGAGTAGTTGTCATCATTTGTCTGTTGGTTTGGAACTGAACCTGTAAGCCTAACCAAACACAACAAAAACGTTCATAATAACTTAATATTCTCATAATTTTTTTAAAAATATTTTAAAATTAGATGGTTAAAATATATATAAAAAAGTTCTCAAGCATTGTTAGCCGAGAGGTCATCGCAGCCATCTTGCAAGCAAGTAGTTGGTTGCAGATGGTTTGGGTTCGCGTCCCGGCCAATGCTATGACATATGAAAAAAAAGTTCTCAAAAATATAAATCTATTCATAAAGTAAATAATATACAATTAAGAAAAGAGACAATCTTCTGGGCTTTGAGTATAAAGATTAAAATATACCTAATTATAGTGTTTCCTAGTTAGACTTTTTGTAGACATAAATAACTATAAAATTAGTACAGTAATCCATTATGGAAATTCAGGAAAAAAAACTCTCCTGCAAATAAGAGAAATACATTTATGTAATTATCAATTTATTACAAAACTAAGTATGTAAAATAAATTAATAAAAATATTTTCATATAAAAAATGTTTGCCACTTTTTTATTTCTTACTTAACCTTCACTAAAAAGCTATAAATAAAAGAAAAATATCTTTTTAAATTTATAGTAAATTAACAAAAGATTGAAAGATGAAAATAACCTCTCTAAAGTAAAGATATAAAAAAGAGTAATTATTGGATTTTTGAATGGTAAGAATTAAAAGAGAAGATATGATTGTTATTACTAATTATTTTTTAATAAAATATCCATTTTGATTCAAATTTAAAAATAAACCAACAATCTGTAAATAGTCAAAATAAGAGTCTAGATCATGTGACTCTATCTCTTAAGCTTGTAAGTTATAAAAACAATGAGGATTGCCAATTCCTCTACAAGCTTTATGATAAATGCTTAGCCAGAGCCAGCACTTAAAATATCTCTGTCAGGAACCCCTCCCCAAACCCCTGACTGAGTGCCAAAGCACAAATCCATGGTCAGGGGTTTGGGGAGGGGTTCCTGACAGAGATATTTTAAGTGCTGGCTCTGGCTAAGCATTTATTATAGAGCTTGTAGAGGAATTGGCAATCCTCATTGTTTTTATAACTTACAAGCTTAAGAGATAGGGTCACATGATCTATGACTCTTATTTTGACTATTTATAGTCTCTGCCATACGTCTTATGCAATTTTATATTGCTAAGACCACTAATATATGGTATGGCTGAAGATCTATCAGCCTCATGTAGCTATTTGAGTTGGGTAGCTGGGTTTGAAGACATGTAGATGTCTGAAAATTTCAGATTTTCCACTCAATAGATAACTTTTAGTTAAATGCTTGGCTTTGGGTTGGTATTTTTAGATCTAGTGTCTGAACCTACCCTGACACCTCTCTGAGGAGTGCCAAAGCACGAAACCATGGTCAGGGGTTTGGGGAGAGGTTCCTGACAGAGATATTTTAAGTGCTGGCTCTGGCTAAGCATTTATCATAAAGCTTGTAGAGGAATTGGCAATCCTCATTGTTTTTACAATAATCTGTAAGGTTATGATTTTATTTAATACAGTTTTTACCATAAAGTCAATACTAAATATGTACATTTTAGTTTTTATTGATTTTTTTTTTCCATCATTAGTATGAACAATGTGGTTTAATACAGCAAAGGGAAATATAATATATGCTTTATTAAGTAGCTCAAAGATTTTGCACATGAAAATATTATGTTGTTGATTATTGTTTTGGTGTTAAGTTACGACTTCAAGTGAATTTTTATGACTAGTAACTTAAGGAAAAAAATTCTTGTACATAAATATCAGTGTTTATGATTACATAAATGTGCTTACAATGAAATAAAATAATGAATGTAATAAACACATCTGTAAATACTTTCTAGCTGTTATTTATATTTCTGCGCTTCTTTTTTTTATTATATTGACTTAGGTTTGATTTCTCCTATTTATATTTGATTTTTAACTTTTTTTTTAAAAGCAATACATATATACTATAACTTTTCTGATTTTGATAAGACATTTTCATAGAAATCTATTTTTATCTTTTACATAGAAAAGAAGATTATTAATAGCTCATTAAAGGGAGAAAATAATTATGAATATATATATTATTCAAAATTAAGAATTATTAATAGCTTACTGAAACTAAGACAGAAGATATTTACTTATATTTGTTTAAATTAAAAATCTTTTTTTGAAATTTAATATCATGAAATATCTTCTTTTTTTTAAATTTTAAAACGTGTAATACTCAATAAATTTTACAAGCACAGTGTTTAGATTGTAACTATATAGAAGGTGATATGATGTGATATGGCTACTTTTTTTTATCGATGTCAGGAATTTCTCAGCCACTATGCCCAGAAAAACTTGTTAGTCACCTTGCTTTCTCTTATCATTCCCTACCCTAAATTTTTCCCTTATTCTCTATCGTGTTCCATCCCATTTCCACAACATCATTTTTCTCCACTCCATAGCCTTTATATCTAGATCCCCTTATCTTTTTCCAAACCCAGTATAAAGACCAAGAACCCACTTTCTGCATAATCATTTAGTTTTTATTTATTTTCCCACACCTTCATTATTTGTACCATTTCTGTTTCAAAACATTTACATTTAATCAGCAGATGCCTAATATTTTCCATGCCTTCATTACATAACTTGTAGACTGTTGCTAATGATCCTATTCGAGCCTTACACAGTAGACTACTTTCCTTAATATTATCGTAAATTAATTCATACCCAATATTCTGTTTTCTTATATATATATATAGACTTTTTTTACTCTCCATATTAGTTCTCCATCTCTCCAGCTCTATATTTTTATTAATGCATTTATTCTTCTATTTTATTCGATGCCACTATAACACCCATCAATCCTCCTAATACATCATCCTAGCTTTTGTACAAGTATACTAACATAAAAGTCTTTATTTATATCTTCTGCATACTGTATTACTTTTCTCACCCATTTTATTGCCTGGCCTTTACACGTAACTCAATTAAATACTATTTTGGCTACTCTCTTACTGTCCATAAGTTGCAATCTATCAAATATTTTCTTTTGTTTTTTGCATCTCTCATATACAAACTTGACTATCCCATTTCTCCTTGAATTGCCTCCTTTACTGTTCACATATCTGCATCTAATGCATGTCTTCCTACTTCTCTTTGTACTATTTCTAAGTAATCTAATACCCCTTTACTATCATATAATGCATCATTACCGTAAGTTAATCCTGCTACTGACACTCCCTTTCATACCATTCTTACTATATCATATTTATTATATGAAAACACTGTTAATTTTTTTATTAATCCCTTTATTTTCTTTGCTTCATTTATCAATTTTTTCTCTCATTCATCCAAGCAATTCCTCTGATTACTTAAGACGATGCTTATTCATCACATTTAACTTTATATCTCCCAAGAGAAATTCTTTCTCTTTCTCCAGCATTTATCATCATTACTTTTGATTTTTCCCCCCACTAAATTTGATCCCCATCTCTTTACTCACTCTTGTGCAAGTCTTCAGCATGACTACCATATCTTCCCTACTTTCTGTCCACTAGAAAATATCAGAAAATAAAAGACCTGATAATGTATACACTCCCTTGCCTCTCTTAATGTTATCTCTTCCCTCTTCTTAATCTTTCTATTGCTCTCTCCATTTCTCTCAAATAGAACAAAAACAAAATAGATGACATAGGGCATCCTTGCCTAGTCCCACTCCATTTTTATCTCTGATTCTGTATTTCCTAATTGATATATATATATGTAGTAATTATTTTGATACAACTTCTTAATAAGATCCACTAAAACTCCATTCTCAAATTTATTAAACTTACACATAATCTATTTCTATTTACTCTATCATTTGCCATCTCTATATCTATAGAGACCATATATAACTGCCTACCTGTATTCCTACTCATATCTATAAGTTGTGTGATTACAAATAAACTATCTCCTATACCTTTATCCATTCTAAAATCTCTATCCATTTCTTCTATATTATTTTTTTCCATTTATTTTGTCAACCTTCCAGCTAGCTACCATATATATTGTGCCCTTTTCTATAGGTCGGTAATAGTTCATAACAGTCAATTACTAAAAATTTTAAATTTTAGAGTATGTTCTTTTAATACATTAATTATAGTTTGTCAATTATATCTTTAAAGTACAATTTGAGGCTAAAGCAAGTACGTAGTATATAAAATTATAGCAAATTATTTAAAAATAGTTAAGTAAAGTTTAAAATATTGTTTCATATGGTTGTAAAAGCTGGGCATATTAAATAACACAGCTATAAATATTAAAAGTATATTTAATAAATTCGATTTTAATAGTTTAAAACTGATAAGTTAATAAATACAGTGTTTAAATTTATAATCATATTTAATAGTCAAAATTAATATAATATATTTTAAAAATAAACTTTATGATGGTGAGAATTGTATTTAATTCTATATTTTCTAAATTGTTCTTCCAAATTTTATAATTATATTATATAATATAATAAGTGTATCAATTTTATTAGTCTAGGCAGAGAAATAGATTGAAAATCGTCTGTCAAAGTTATTGATCATGTGACTTGTATATTACATACGTTCACACACACGCTTGTTTGAAATAATAACAAAGTTTAAAATATTTTAAAAGTTATATTATAGAATTGGATGGAATTATTGCCTATCATAAAAGCAAATAATAATAAATATTAAGTTAACTATCGTATAACACGCTTAAATGATGTAATAAAGATGAATACAGATATAATAAAAATTACATATTTTGTTTAAATAAAAATAGATAAATGGAATAGGTTATTAAAATTATTTTAAAAGTTATTTTAAATGTTTAAATAGTTTTAATAAAATAATAATTTATTTAAAAGTAATATTTTAAATAATATTTTAAGTTCATTGCGTCATAGTTTTTTTATTTTCAAATATAATTCTGCTATAAATTGAAAATATGTAAATTTGTTCTCAAGTTAAAGTAAGAATCAACCAATCAAATGAGGTATTCTTACAGACTATAAATATGAATTGCACGGGGGTATAGGGGGAGATTAATAATGTATTGAAACCAGAGAAAGGTAAATTATAACTATCAAAAAGATAGTAATTTTAAAATTTTTATTTTAGTCAATTTTTTTAGTACTTTCTTATCATTTTATTTGCAAAAAACTAATTGATAATTTTTAAAAGTATTTTTGCAAAAGAGGGTGTTAAAATATAATAATTTAGAAACTTCGTGGAAATGATTTTCTAATTTTTAAAGTACTTACCAGTCGTATTTTATCTAAAAAATTTAACCTAAACTTCGCAATAAAAAATGGATATACTGTGGAATAAAATGGATAGAAATTGTAATACTGTAAAAATATTTGAAATATTTATTGATACAGCTTTATTAATACTTCACCGGAGAACTGTTTTGGTACATAAAAAAACCACAGCTCGGACATTATACGGAGTCTAAAAAATGTATTGAAACGTATTATTTATAAGCTTATCCAAGATTTATTTTTTAAATAGTAATAAGACAATTATATTTCATGAATTATTTTATATAATATTATATTCAAAGGAGTAAAATGTTATATACTTTCTGAAGGTAACATTTTTTAAAAATATTTTCAAGAATTAAAGAAAGAACCCAGGAGAATATGTTACAGAAGCATTTTTGATATTAAAATATCCGGTCTTAGAATTGTTTAAAAATGTATTTAGAAAAGATTTGTTTAAAAGTACTTGAAGTTTTTTTTTAAAAGTGATATATAAAAATACCAAATGAAAGTTTAAATGTATTAAGAAGGAAACTTATATAAAAAAGTGAACATATAGTTGAATAAAAGATGGATCCATAAAAATACAAATAGTACTTAAAAGTTTATCGGATAACTAAAGCTAAATTAGATGGAATATGCATGGATACGCCGGCAGAGAAAATACTTAAAAAAACTTCACGGGATTAATTAATATTATGATTTAATAATTATCGTCCTAAATACTAAAACCAAGGATTATTTTCTATAAATTTTACTAAATGGATTAATAATTATTTTTATTTTAAACTTTAACGTGCTTGGAGGAGAACATTTTTAAAAACTCTAGAGAAAATAATAAACATTTTGGACTTATCAGGAACTATCGTCAAGAAAATATGTAATTATAGTTTTGATTCCTTTTATTTTGTTAACCTAGTTTAAATCTAAATTTTTTATAAGATTAGGAAAACATAAAAACATTAATTTATTAATATTAAAATTTTATAATATAACAATCTAATAATTTAGCTAAAAATATTTTAATATAAAGTGTATGGGTGTGAATTTTTTTTTATATCTGCAATGCTCAAGTGGATAAAGGAAGCCTACTGAACACGATGACTAGATAAAGGTTATTGGTAATAATAATAACTATTGATAATTTATAATGTATATTTTTTTGTTTTCTTTAGATCATCCATAAATTGGAAGAATGAAGTGTAAAAGTTTTTTACTTATATGTACCGCATTTCATACAACATTTTAAAAAACATTATGAGATAGGATTGATTTGAAAATATGCATACGACGATTTTTTTTTTATTAGTGATATAATCCAACATAACAAATAATTATGTGATTCTTTTAAAATTTTCATGTTATTGGATATTCAAATATTGTCTAAGTAGATTGTATATGATTAGACATATAGAATAATGAAGTAAGCAGACTTTTCTTGTGGAACAGCTAGATTGTTTAACTATTAATGAATTTTATTTATTGTTTTGTAAATGCAGATAGTTATTTATCGATGTAAGATGTGGAAAATCTTGAGAAATAATGTTGAGATAGTGGCTTGGAAGTACTTAGTGAACAGGAAACCAAGATGATGTTTTAAGAAATAGGATGTTATAAGGAATGGAAATAATATTTAGTCTTTATGTGAATATCAGCATAGTTAACAAAGCCCTATGACTGATACACATTTTATTTGGACAGTGTTTATATTTCTTTAAATATTTGATGTTCTAATAAAGCTGAAGAATAGCTTTAACATCGTCCCTGTACTAGAGGATATTAGGCAGGTAAATGTCATACCTCTTCGCACTGTACCATGATTTTGAGATATGTTAAGAGTAATACTCTAGCTTTCTTCCTTAATCCTATGCATCTGTTTTCGCTATCTTTATTTCATGTAACTGCATCGTTTAGTAAGATATGTTTAAGAGAAATAATAAATAATTTAGAACTTAGGTTATGCTATCCTTTTGTATAAGATTGGTTTATTTGCTTAGAAGGAATAGGATGGTATAACTTAAAATTGAAGATCCAAAGTATCCTAAGGAAAGAAAAGAATCATAGAATATATTTTGAATTTTATTTTGGAAATGAAATATAAAATTTTTCAAAAATAAAGTATCTAAACAAAGATATTTTCTTTAAAGTGATAATAATTTTAAATGCTTTAGTATTATTTTTTTTAAGAGAAAAATAAGTATTGCATTTTTTTTAAAAATACAATAGTACAAAGTAAATTATGTAAACAATATGCATAGTATATTTTTTTGTTTATTGATTAACAGAAATATATTGATGATTACACTTATATCATACTAAAGTAAGGCTTAAAGAAGAATATATTATGATTAGTAAACATTGTGTGATAAATACTAAAATCTAGTACTGAATTTTGGATAATATTTTGTATAACATCTTTGATTTTGCAAGATGAAATTTTTTTTTAATATTTTGAGAAATCCATACTCATTATAAAATTTTGTTTTCTATAGAATGTTTTTCTAAGTATGAATTTTTAAAATAAGATAGTTTAATAATATTAAGGATAAAATGCTGTTGCTAATAAAGTAGATAAATATATTTGTAATAAGTTAACCATAATGAGAAACCAAATAGTAACTTTTTTTTTTTAAATTTTGTCCTAAATCTAAATAAAGATATAATTGAAATATAAATTATTTTTTTTATAACCTGGTAGATCAAACTGTAAAGTAAAAAAGTTAAGGATATCCACTGTAAATAGTGTAAATAAATTGTTTATTTATTTGTTGTTAATAATAAACTTTGTTAAATTTTGTTATTTCAAAAAATTTTGTGTCCGAGTTATTTATTTCTCCACATCGCTGCATGAAATCATGATATATGCATAATAATTGAAACAAATATATAATTTTGCACAAAAGATAAATAGAGAATTATTTTAAGAATTTTAAATATTTTATTGGTATTCATTATAATTAAATAATCATAATCTTACATTATTTTATTGGTCATAAATCAGTTATCACAATATTATATTAAATTATATGCTATCAGTTGCCACACATATTTTGTTTGTCAGATTATTAAAATGCTACCACGTATTTATTATATCATTACATGAAGATATAAGATCATATTATATTATTTCATTATTTTATTATGGTAATAAAATTATAGTAAAAAGAAAAGATATACAGAATTAGTTAAACAATGAAGAATATTATTACTGTTATTTATTATTATTAGTTTCAGTGTAGTAGATTATGACATAAAATCCCTTCTCATATTTTACTACCGTATTTTTATTAACTTAGAATAAACTTTATGAACCTGAGATTATTTTATTGAGCTAGATTATTAAATAGAAGATTAAGATTTAATTATTAGTTTAATCTTAGTGAGTAGAAGTTATTAAAGTCATAAGAATACTATGAGTTTGTTATTTGAAATAGTAATAAAGGGGGGATAGTGTTCTTATGCCATTGAGGTAGTATCCTGTGGGATATTGGCTCAATGTAATCTATCTTGTCACCTGTATTTTCACTTCAAGTCTCATGAAAATATTAAATATTTATTTAATTTATTTTTATAAACTGAACCTTATTCGTATTTTAAATTTGAGCTAGTGAAATATTTTAATTTTAATGTTGAATATTTTAGTTATTAATTATTAACTGAGATAGAACCCATTTTATTTTATATCATATACTATTCTGAAGTGAAGATGCACGAGATGGAGGTCAGAATATATATATACACACACACAAAAAAAAAAACTTTATATAATACTGATGTTACTACTACTGGTCTATATTGTTTATCTGTCAATGATCCTTATCTTTTCCTTTAAATAATAGCCTTACTCTTGTATTATTGCAGCTATCTGGAAATTCTGTCTTCTGTGACATCTTATTAAAACATGATAATATATTTAATTTTTCCTTCTCCCAAATTTATCAACATCTCTGCTGACCATCCATCTAAACCTCTTGACCTTTCCACTTTTCAATTTCTCCCCTGCCTCATTCAATTCATTTTCTGTAAAACTAATGATTCCATTACTATGTGCTTTTATTTTTATCACTCTGTCTTTCAGATTTAACATCCGTTCTATTTCCATTACATACTTATTTAAGATTTTCTTCTTTCTCCTTACTGTTTAGTAATACTATTTTTCTCTTTCCTATATTCCTTCTTTTAATATATTTCCAAATTTTTTTACTCTGATCTCTTCCACTTTTATTAATATCCTCCAATAATTTATATTTAATTTCATTCTCTCTTTATAATTATCTATTTTAGCCAACTTCTTTTTATTTAAATCGTTTTCCCATTTAATATTAACATCTTTTTCATTTTCTTTGTTTTTAATAGACATTTATATTCTCTGCATGCTTTCTTCCCCTCTTTTGCACTTTTACTAAATCTCACTTTTCTATTACTTTTATTTTTCTGAATACTCTTACCTAAAGCACTATTTGCTACTTTTTCTACTTTTCCACACCTGTCCTTATATTCATCTCCAACAAACTCTTCCATAATTTCTTCTACTTTTAATTTATATTTTTCTAACTTATTCTTATCATTCACTCTCCATTCACATCTTTCAGTATTTTAGTGTCCTTTCTACTTTTATTATTATTTTCCAACACATTACTATCCTTTCTAACTAGTGCCTTTAAACAGTGGTGTTAAAACTGGAAGAATAGTCTGGCCTGAGCTACAAGATATTTTTAAGGAAATAAGAGTAGCATTTTATTACCAAACCCAAATGTTATTATATGAGTCAATTTTAAGTGTCTAGAAGTGAGAGTGTAAATATATTAATCATATACTTTAAATCCATTTTTTATTTTAATATTCGTATTAGCACTTCTAAACACTTAAAATTGGCTCATATACTAATATTTGAAGTTGGAAATAAGACACCTCTCATATTTTCTTAAAAGTCTCTATCTTCTGGCTGGTATAAGGGTATCCTTACAGTTTTAACACCACTGTTTAATGGTGCAAGTGAGGTGCAGTGATTAACCTCTATACATTTACAATCTAAACACTGAACTTGTAAAATTTATTGAGTATTACATAATTTAATATCAAATATAGGCACAAAGTAAATTTACAATTTTAGAATTGCTAATAATATTAAAATAAGAAATTGATTTAAAGTGATTGATTTATATATATATATATATAGACATTTAAGATTGGCTTATATAATAATATTTGAATTTTGAAATAAGTCACCATTCTTATTTCCTTAAAAGTCTCTATCTTGTGACTGGGGCAAAAGTATCTTTGCCATTTTAATACCACTGTTTAATGATGCTATTGAGGACGAATGATTATATTCAATATCGTTACATTTTAAATTGTATTAAGAAATTAAAGAAAAGTTTTTGCTATGATATGTGGAAAATGGCATTATATTTAATTTTTCTGTAAGTATAATATTTTTAATTCTTTCAATTGTCCTATACGGTTTTGTGCAACAATAACCTCAGTAATTCATGGCACCATCGCTGTCATTTCTAATGCTCAAATTTCTTGTGAATTTCTGAGCAATTGCTATGCAGTTATATTTTTTCATGAACCTTTGTAGACATTCTATACAATACAGTTTAATTGTTAAATATTTTTTGAAAACTTCAAACTTAATTTATATTTAATGATCACAGTTAGATTTTCAAGATGTATGGATGTAAATATTGAAAGTTTTAATGGATCTTTGTGTGTATTTTTAAATAGAATTCAGCTATGATGTATGATGTGTTTTCAATTTTCCCATATATTTTTAATTGCTTGCTTGGTTGGTTATATCATAACTGAATTATAAAAAAAATACTCTGTAAATCTTATTAAAATTAGGGGACCAGACATATAAATATTTTGCTAGATGATGTGATTTCAAATTTGATCTGTCCAGTTTTAATTGGTCGTTTGCCTGGTTACTTCATAACCAAATTCCTTTAAAAAAAAAATACATGAAAAATATTATTAAAAATTTCAATATTTATTTATAACTTCATAAAAATCTTCTAATTATTATATATAACTGCTGTCTTTAACACAAATTATTAATGCCTGATTTTCTTTTTTATTTAAAAATATGATTCCAAACTGTTTCCATTTTTGATTTATAGATAGTCAGATAAATCATGTGAGAGGAAACCAATCTTTCAGCCATGCACTATTGGTATTAATTTGCTTGCACTCATCCATCAATAAATATTTTAAAAGCATGCTTAGAGTTTATTTTTATGCAAATCAACACCTATTGACCGTGCTTTATTCAGGACCTGATTCTGTTGTGAACCTGATAATTCAAATGAGAAATTATTTGCACAAATTTAATTCTATATATCATAGAGAAGAGTCTACCTCATTTTTAACTACCTTGAATATCTGTAATTAATGTATTAACAACATATATGTTAATCATGTGAGAGGAAAGCATTCTTTCAGACATGAATTATTGGAATTAATTATCATGCACTCATCCATTTTCTCTCACATTATTTATATATATAGATCACTAATAAATTAACTACAGCTATTCAAAATTAATATAGTTCAAAATCGTGGTTAGTTAAAAATGAGATACTGTCTCTTCCCTATGTTATATAGAATTAAATTTGTACAAATAATTTCCCATTTGAATTATCAGGCTCGCAATCGAATCAAGTCTTGTATTAAGCATAGTCCATAGGTGTTGGTTTATATAGAAATAAACCCTAAGGATAGGTGATTCACCTATGTCTGAAAGATTGGTTTCCTCTCATATGATTTACATATATAGATCACTAATACATTAATTACAGATAGTCAGATAAATAAGTATTATTAATAAATGATGTGATTTCACTTTTCTGGTCCTCTTTTTAATTGGTTGCTTGCTTGGTTACATCATAGCTGACTTCTATTTAAAAATGAACTCAAAATTTTATTAAATATTTTTGCATATTTGTGAATACAATTAGCTGTTAGTAATAATATATAGATTAGAACACCAACACCATTTGGAGTAATATTACTCTACTTTCTTCAAATAACAAATATCATGGGAATTGAAGTAGTAGTTTTTAGATTTGTGATTACTGAATTTAAAGTGATAATTTAACTTACCAGCTATTCTATCAAAGGCATCAGACAATCTGAATTTTATATACGTATCCATGAGGGTTGATTGATTCCTTCATGTTTTAAAGACAAACTTACTAAGTAATTTCTAAATTATCAATTACTACACTAAACTAATATATACGATTTAGTTCCATTTTCATGTAAGTAGCATCTATAAATGCTATCATTTTTTTTATTTCTGCCCAATAAACTTGTTTTCCCAACTGAACATGTGTTTACAGGTATATGCATGGCTAATTCAGGTATTTTTATGGGTGTCAGCGGACTAATGTACAAGGAATGTGACATGTGCAATAAAAGTTAAATGTATTTTTTTTAAATCTATTCTGCTAAAACATTACAGGAACTAATTGTGGGAGACTAATCTGGTATTAACTAAATTGTAAGATAAAATACAAAGCTTATAAGTCAAGGCAGAAAATAGAATTTTGAATTCCTGTTGTAATCTCTTTATAAAGAACAACACATATAACATAAATGTTTATATAAAACATAGAATGAAAATTTATAATAATTTCAGGAAATAGTTGACAAAATTCGTTTTACAGTATGAGATTGCTTAATAGAGGGAACCATAATCTAATATTACATATATATATATATTTAAATTTAAGGACAGAATAGTATATAAATCTTTTATCTTGTATTGTTAAATCATTAGTTTTAGGAAAGCGTATATAAAATAAATAATATATATCATCAAATTATCATACAACTTTTTCTTATTAGTTGTAGCATATATTTTTAGAATCAGTTTTCTTCATTCTAAAGCCATCTATTAATAAATGTAAGTAATAAATGAACCCTAGATCATAACTGATATTATTCACGCACATCCCCCGACTAGATTCTAATTTATAACCTTTTAATTGAAGAAATGAGATTTAACACCATCACATCCAGCTGCCATCTTTAATTTTTTATGCTATCAAGTTAATAATCTGAAATTTAAAAATGCCCTAAGAATTTGGACACTAACTAACTTGTTTGTAGTTTTATATTAATTATATCTTTTGTTCTTTGGCTAAGAATAGTGTATATATATATCAACGAAACATTACTTGATTTCTCTGCTTGTATTTAGCATATGTTTTAAAAGGACTGTTTACTGTAAACTTATTATTCTACTTCAGAGCCATCTTTTGTAAGCTTAAATAATGAATTGATAATGGAACAGAATCTAGTCTTATAATGTGAATATAATATCAGTACCATTTAGGGTCCATTGATTACTTAATATTAGAAAGAAAAAAAAAAGACTTTAGAATAGAATAAAGAGAATGTAGAATAGAATAAAGAGAACAACCAAATGAAAATGAAATAATATAAATATAATGAAAGTAAGAAATCTCTCACAAAGAAATTGTTTGATGGAATGTTAGGTGATTAGTACACATTCAGGAATTGTTCTAACTGAAAAAAGTTTGAACAAACAAATAATTCACATGAAAGCTTTCATATATAAGCTGTCCTCCTTAGTTAGTTATTGAATAAAATCAGAAAAGTGTTTAATCCATTAGGCTGAGTCATTGTTTGAAAAAATAAATATATATATAATATTGACAACATAAATAGAGTTATGGTTGGGAAAGATTGGCGTTGAAAAAAGAAAAAGATAATACATAAATACATAATTAGAAAATAATGGCCTGAAGTAAGCTAAGAAAAATTTGCATTGTTCAAAAATAAATTCAGTCCGAAAAAGGTAGATTTTTAAACCTACTAATCTCTTCTTTACAAATTGTCTCTTAACTGTGGAAATAAAACCTATTTTGTTTATGCTCAACTCAGCGGAAAATTTCAGATTAATGATTGTTGGAGAAAATGCAAAATATTTATATCCTAGTAATTGGCTAATTATAAAGAATGTTTATGAAAAATAATGCATATTTTAACCATTGCTCCCTAATCAAATATATCAATTGTCTATGGATTAATCTTTTAAAAGAGAAATTGGGTAATAAAATAGAAGAGAAAATGATATTTTCATAAAATGGGATGTCAGGTGATAAATGTAATTTTGAAACAGTTTTGAATGGTATTGATGAATTTCTGAATGTCTTTTCTGAATAATTGAAAGTATACTTTTCCACTTCTCACTCAGACTACTTATTATGACCATTTAAAAAAAATTAGAATGAAACAGTCATCAATCGGGTAATTATTCATTTGATATATTTGATAAAGCATGATCATTTTATTGGCCAAGCAATCAAATAATGGTGCTGTGTACAGCAGATATTAGAACAATCTAGAACTTAAAAACGTTATTCTATTTTAGAATGTATTTAACATATCTCTTCCCTGCATGGTTTATGTAGTGGTAGAGGATTGGGCTCTGGAATATAAGAACCTTGGATTTATCTCAGTTCTGACACTTCCATCATTCATCTTCTCATGGATTATCCATATAGTGTACTTAAAGAAAACTTATTTATTTTTCATTTAGACAATGACTGGTGTTTATTTATAATTAGTCATTGTAAAGAAGTCTGCAATGCTTTGAAGAAACGTCCAAATAAAATGCCACTAATGTAAATCTCTAGCAACTTACCCTACCAAATTATGTATTTTATTTTTATGTTCAATTTCTGTCAAACCTATATTCATTTTATTCAGTTTTCTTTTGTTATATAAATTGATACATACCTTGAAGAGGAAAATGTCTTGTAAAGACATTTTCTATGACCAAATTTTATTCTTGAAACATTAAATTTCTTAACTTTGTTTCTATTTCAATAAGAGAAATTCTGACAAATTATCTTTGTTTAATGAATTGATGAATGGACTTGAAAAAATACTTTGATATCCGTGAAGTATCTGGTTTATTACTCATGTATGATTATCCATGGTGATTAAATTATGTATCAACCTAAGTGTGATGGTGATGTGAAACTGATTTTTTCCATCTTCTCCACCTTGCACATTTGTTTGCAAAAATATATAAATGCATGTTTTAATGTGAGTACATTTTATGACTACTGAAGCAGAGCATATTTGTAATTTATCAAAAGATGTTCTGCTATGATATAAGGTTTCTTTTGAATTAGCATATAAATATTTATTTTGGTTAGCTGAATTTTTAAAAATAAATTTATAGTGATAAAATTATCATAAATTCAAGTAATCTAATACATTGTTTCATTAGATTCATATGTTGGATTTCCGCCCTTCTCTAAATAAATAAATAAATTGAAAAATAAATAACATTCCGTAGATAGGTGAATTGTGCTTATTTTTTTCAAAATCTTATATGTTTTTTTAAGAAAATGATTTTCAAAATTTTTGATATTTTGATTCTAAAATTTACATGTTTTAAAAATCTAATCATATTACATATCATAAAAGAAAAACTAATTAAAATTTAAGCAAAATAGGTTTTATTTTTGGCTTTATCATAATTTAAAACATGTATATTATATTTAATGTTTTCATGGTTATATGATGTAAATAAAATAGTTTTTGGGTTGAACGTTGTTAGTTTTCATTAATTTCCAATGTTTCAATGAAATAGCAATCGTCATTATCAAGGTCAACTTTTCAAAGGAAAACCATTAGATTTGAGATCTAACGATATTTCTTTGAAAAGTTAGCCCTGACAATGGCAGATACTGTTTAATTGAAATGTTGCAAGTTAATCCAAACTAACATACGGTTTAATCCCAAAACTTATATATATGTAGGCTTCAGTTTTTGAAAAATTCAAAAATCTTTATGCAGATTAACTTAAAAAATTATAAAATTTGAGTTTGTTATTATATATGACAAATGAAAAAGTATACAAAACACTACTAAAATATAAAATGTTAAAAAAAAAAATCCAAAAATTGGATTATTTGACATGGACTGACTCTTTTTTGCTTTATTTAAATACTATAACTGATAATTAAAATATATAAATTAATAATTTTGTAATTAATGAAATTTATTCAACTATTAATTAATGAATAAAATAAAAATCTCACTCCTCCCACCCTTTAATTTTGTTGGGTAAAATAAAGAAGTAAACACAGTACACTGTTCATGAACAAAATAACTTTTTCTATCTTTTTCATATCAGTAAAGGTGAAATATTTTTCCAACTTTGAAATAATTAATGAATAAATCACTATACTCTTCAGGTTTTAAATAAATAACATTCTGTTGGCAAAGAGTCAAGAATAGAATGGATCCATCTATTCCTTAAGCTTTTGATGTTTATAATCTTAGTCTTGCCTATATTGATGGAAATAAAGACTGAACTCAATATATTATCCAGATGAAAACATGATATTAATTATAAGTTATCAGAGGATGAAGATTGGATCTCATTTTTAATGACCTTGACTTAATAATTAAAGTGGAGTTAATAATCGTAAATATTAAAATAGCATAGTTCAAAATAAGCTAATTTAATGTTTACAATTATTAATTTCTGTTTGATTAATAAAATAATGTCATTAAAAGTAAGATTCACTCTTTATCCTTGTATAATTGACCATTAATTTTAAAATTATTAATGCCATGTTTTAATCTGGCTGATATATTAAGATAATTATATTTCCATCAGTGTTGACAAGTATAAGCTTTTCAAAAGCTTAACGAATAGGTGAATCTAGACCCTTTGTTAACAGAGAGTTATTTATTCATAGATCAGAGACGAATGTTCACTCTATTAATTACATATACATTGACATATTAATTTATTGTTTCAATTTTCAAATATATGTTGCATTTTGTATGTTTTGACTATTGTTTATATATAAGAAAATTTTATGCTAATACAGATTTACATATATTGAAAAACATTTATGTGTGTGTGTGTAGTTAGTTAGTCAGTATTAAAATTTTAATATTTTTTTTAGATATTTCATTCACGTATTATGTTTAAAAAAATTAATACTTAGAATAAAAAAAAAAACAGTTTTTCTAAGGGAATAAAAAAATTATTTTCATTGCAGTATATTTATTACTGTAAATTAAATTTATTCCGTTTTATTTTTATTAATAAAAGCAGAAACAATTGCTTTTTATTTGACTAGTCATTAAATTTAAATAGCGTACAATAAATTGTTAAATTTTAATATGTTTGTATTAGTTAATTAAATTAAATTTTCTAATTTACTAAATCAAAAACTTTGAAGTTATATTACAAAAAAGAACTATTTGAATTTAATCAACAGTGAATGAAAAATATACATCAAAACCGCCTTAATACCCATGTAATAAATATAGTATTAAATATTGTTTTCAATATTAAAAATTTTACAAATCAGTAGTGTGTTTATAATTTATAAAGAAATTAATAATAAAGATTTGTAAAAATATGAACAATAAATGAAATATTTAAAAAAAGAGCATTGCACAATTATTATTTTTATAATTATTTGTTTCTGAAATCAATTTATTAAATTATGATAGTCATGTATACTCTTTACTTCTGGCATGCACCCCCCCCCCCAAGCCCCCGTTTTTTGTCTGAATGCAAAATTTTTATTCAAATGAATTTTTAGAAATAAATAAAAAGTTCAAGTTTTTACTTTAATTTGTTTTAACTATTATTATTTTGTTTGATTTTTCTGTGTATAATTTATAAATATAATCCTAATAAAAATAATAAATTTAACGGAAATAAACTATTATAAACAGTCTTCAAATCTGTAGAAGTACTTTCGGTTAATTTCTTAAACCTGCCTCAACTGACTTTTGCAGATTTAAAGACTGTTTATAATAGTTTGTTACCGTTAAATTTATTGTTTTTATTAGGATTACGATTTTGTTTTAATTAACGGACATTTTATTTATATAACTTATAAATATGTAATAAAGTAATGAAATAATATTACTGTGAAAAGATTTTATAAGTTTGATATATATTATTTTATTAAATGCTAAGCCAGCCTTTCCATATGGATTATCTTATCTTTGTCGAAGCACGACTGAATTAAAATTACCAAGGATATTGGCATTTCCACTTGCAGATAAATTAAATTGGCTTCTGATTTTAATAAATTTGCATGTGTGAATATATGTGTCATTCAGGCAAATACCTATGCTGTTGAATTAAATGATCACTGTTTGCTAAGGGGAATGCTATTGGTTCTTAAATTTATGATATTTTTGAAGCTGATTATGTGCCAGAGCCCTGTGATTTTACGTTTTTTGTTGTTGCTTTCCTCTAACATCGGCAGGTTTAAAAGAATTGCTAGTATTTTTTTCATGGTCAACGAATACTGACTGTAAGCGCTGTTGAATTTGGCTCTCTTATTTGGGTAACTCTCGATTTTAAGTTTACACGAGTTTCTCCAAACAACACTCCTATGTGCAAGAGTGTTTAACTGCATTATGCCCAATTTATTTTTGTCCATTGGTAACAATGTTGATAATTTTTATCATATTTTTTAAAAAATCTGAATGATGTAATGGAAGAAAGAATATTTCAAACATACAAATTATTACTTTTTTTAAAAAAAAAAAAAAACTTATCAAAACTTTGGTTTTACTTATCATTTTCTTAATTGTCTTCTCATATTCCTCCATCTCAATGCTAAACTTCATTAGTCAATCGTGCTGTTAACACTATTCATTCACTGGTAACATGCAAAAAGCTGTCATTGTTTTTAAACTTTGGATAATATTCTCGGTTTTAACAAGCTTATCTTTAAATTTATGAATATGAACTTTTAAATAAAAACCCTTTTAATTTCTATCAGTCACTGCTATTAATGTTATTATAAGAGACTTGAATTCGGACTTTCAAGCTTTCTATAGTTATTCAATTCATCTTTACACATGACCACATACATGTGAAAAATAAATTTTCGCATCTATGTGGTCATGTGTATGGGTTGTATAAGATAGATTGGATAACTATAGGGAGATTGAAAGTCCGAGTTCAAGTCCCTTATAATTACATTAAATTTAGTATAGAAAATATACGTGTATTTAAATATTACTATTAATGTTGTTTATTAATAATAATTAAAAAAAATTTCAACATATATTTTTTGATTGTTTTAATCTGTATTTAATATCAGTTAATAAGACCAGAATTTCCATTACATATAGTAGTTTCAATGTTTAGTAATTTCTCACATTAATTACTCCAAATCAAACATTGTCAACTGCGCTTTTCGTTCGTCTAAAGTAGCACATTTCACAATGTATCTTTTTATTAATAAGCTAAAAGTGTCCATTCATATGTGTGTGTACATATATATTAAAACGGTGCAACCGAGGATAAAAAATAAAATTTAATTAAATAAACGAAGTCTACTTTCAACACGATAGAGTCATAATCATGTTTTCCAAACAAAACAAAACAAAATAAATATTTTAAAATATGAACAATAAATGAAATATTAAAAAAAAGAACATTGGTATTGTTGAGGCAATTTGTGCGGAAAGAAATGATAGAAAGTAAAAGATTAAAGAGGTTTGGTTTAGTGTGCAAAATGAACACGTGACGAATCAGAGAACCAATAGTGTTCAAATAAACAAAAACATTTTTTTTTTTTTTTTAACGGTAAATACAGTGTGTGTTTTGTTTTGTTTGGTTACCATTGATCAGGAATCGAGTTTACGCGTTGAAAGTATTAAATTTTATTTTGTAGTCTCTGTTGCAATATTTTAATGATATTTGCAACAATGGACAAAGGTGTAATTTATTATATATATATGTGCACTTATAAATACAATGAAATGTGTGTAAATAGATGTACATATTTATTTTGGATAAAATATTCGAAATATTTGTCAAAATTTTATTATTACAAATGTGACGATAATTAAAAAAAAAAAATGTTCTGGAGTAGGTTTATCAAAAATTATATAATTCATATATATATTGAAAGAAATAGAAGTCAGTTTTTGGCAGTTGACAATTTTTACTCAATCAAGCGTATTTTTTTTTTTTTTTAGTATTTTAAAAGTAATTATATATTTTTTTTCTTTTAAGAAAAATCTAAAATTGTATATGAATGACTGAGAACTCTACGGTTGGTGACTTTAAGTGTTTGTTTTATTCAGAGATATAAGTGTTTAATCTTTTTAAGGTGACAGATTTATATCCAAATTCGATGATGGTTATCATGTAACTATTACAAAATTATTTATGCTTTTAAATTCAAAATCTTATGTTTTCCAGGAAAATTCAAATCATATTTTCTGTATATTTGATCTTTTTACTATTGTTTAATATAAAACCGTCGGAAAAAACTCGTTAAGAAAATGACAAAAAAAAAACATTAATTAAAATAACTATATTAATAACTCGTCATATAAGATAAACATTGATAATATTAAATATAACCTTATTGCAAACTTAGAGAAGAGTGAATAAAATGAAATAAGTAGTATATAAGATTTGTATCAATTTTATAGTATTTTGAATAAATAAATTATGAATTATTAGAAAATACATTAGTTCACAGTAGTCATGAAATTTTTAAAAGAAAATCTTTGTAGGGAAGAATTGATTGATTATTTATGTTTAATGAATTTGTTACAGTGTAACCTTAAAACGAGGCTTAAAATAAAAGTTTTTGGTATTGAGAAAATGACATAGAAATTGTTCATAAATTAAATTATGCTCAGTTGATGACTAAATAATTAGCTGTGAATAACCAATAACAACAATCTGTTTTAATTAATGCCTTTTTACAATTCATTCTATGATTTTTCGATGAACGTTTTTTTTTTTTTATGTATTATTTTCCTTTGCGTTATGATTATTTTTTATCATAATGTATTATCAAGATTGCTGTTAACTTAAAAGAGATCTTTTAATCCTCTTGGGGTGAGGGGTTAAAGGAAACTGAGAAAGGAAAATTCCTAATGTGCACTTCATACGTTGTTGTTATTGCAGCTGTTGTTACTATGTGATTATCCACACTATATATTAACAACCAGCATGGTGAGAGCAAGGTGGGTTTATTAGCTTTTTGCCTCTTGATTTAAGACAAAGGTCTTTCTTCACAGTTGTTTTCTGACAGCTCTTAACTGAAATATCAGTTAAGTTTTCTTGAAGGCAGAATGAAATTGTGTGAGAATGATTTTTTTTCTTCTAATAGTTATTTACAATCCACAGACAAAAATAAATCATTACCTTTATTTTCAAAAAACTGCAAAGTCATCAGCAAGGCAACAGGTGGGGGTTGAATGTGGAAGATGATAAGAATCTCATGATGGCAGACCCAGACTGCCATTTGATGATGATGTTTTATTTAGGTACTTACAACTGCAGATCACTTTCAAGTGAATGAAGATTGTAAAAATTGGAAAAAGTGCTGTCTAATATTACATGGGACATTATTGGACTTTGTGAAGTTAGAAGAAAAAATTAGGAGACAATTGATTTAAAAAGTGGACCTATATTGTATTTCATGATCACAAATATTGGAAGTATTATAAATAAAAAGTAGAACAACAACATTGAGGGGATTGGTGATGTATCAGAAAAAATGGCAAGATAAGTTATTCAACTTAATAGCAGATACTAAATGCAGATAATCTAGGTTTATGTCCCAACAACTTCTCATTGTGATGAGGAAATGGACAATTTTTATATGGATGTACGAAAAGCTTTTTATCACACCAAACAACATTTTAAAATTGTCATGGGTGACTTTAATGCTAGAATTAGTCCACTATTGAAAAATGAAAGTGTTGCAGATAAATTTGGTTATGGTAATAGGAATGAGAGAGGACATAAACTTGTGGAATTTGCAGAAAAAGAAAAACTTTATATTATAAATTCTTTTTTTGAGAAAAACACTGAATGGAAATGGACATAGAAGCTGCAGAATTGGATTATATTTTGACTTGTATTTCAAGATTGTAATGTTTTTAGTAAATTCAACTCAGGAAGTGATCATCGATTAATGAGATGTAAGATACATGTTTATGCAAAACTAGATAGATGAAAATTATTAAGAAAAACTAATATTCACAGTTGATAATTATAATCTTCAGAAACATTTGAATCAATTTAAATTAGAACTTGTAAATTGTTTTCAAATATTAACAGATTTTGAAGATGACTTAGATTTGAATGAAGTCAATAGGAAAACACTTTTAAAAACTGCAACTAAATTTTAAACTAATACAAAAGAGGAGGAATGGAGCAATAAAAGTTCTACTGAGATAACAATTTATGAAGAAAATAAGGAATGTGAAAATATATAAAAATGATGCATAAAAAATGTTTAAATATCTCAAATTTTGTAAAATGGTGTAAAAAAAGAGTTGATAACAATATAAGAAAGTATAATTGTCTGCTAGCAAGGAATGCTATTGAAGAGAATAACAGTCTCAAGAGTGTAAAACAATATCTTAGTTTTAGTGGAAAACTTATTTTTGCAATAAGAAAAAAAGATAAAACTATTATTCAAAAGATAAATGACATCATGAAATGTGTAGAAGAGTTTTATCAATAATTATATAACAATAAAGAACAAGAAAAGATCCTCCTACAACTACTCCTATATTCTGAATTTCCAAGGATTTTAAATGAAGAAGTGAGATGTGCAATTAAATTTGTGAAGTAGTAAAAAGATCCAGGTAATGACATCTTAAAAGAAGCAGATGAAGAAATAGAAAATTTTTTGGTAAAGTTATATACCAAATGTCTAACTGATAAAGATGTATCAGATGATTGGAAGAATGCACTATTAATATTAATATTTAAAAAAGGTGATAAAGAAGATATTACAAATTACAGATCTATCAGTGTTTTATCAATTCTATACAAAATTTTTACTAAAATGATTACAACTCATCTATAGTGAACTTTGGATTTTAACCAACCAATAGAACAAGCTGGATTTAAAAGTGGTTTTAGTACAGTGGATCATATCCAAATATTGAGAGAAGTTATAGACTGAACCGATGAATATGAGTTGCCATTATGCTTTGGATTTGTAGTTTACAAAAAAGGCATTTGAGTCTATAAGTATTTCTTCAGGGATTAAAGCATTGGATCATCACCCAAGATATTGTCATATTCTGAGGGATATTTATAAAAATGCAACAGCAACAATTAGATTACTTAATGATACTAGGAAGATTAACATCGTGAAGGATGTATAACAGGGTGACACCATATCCCCAAAATATTTTACAGCAGTTTTGCAAAAAGTATTTTGTCGATTAATTTGGAAAGCTAAGGGAATAAATGTAAATGGAAATTATTTAAGTCATCAAGATTCAAGATTTTGCAGATGATGTTGTTTTTGCAAATAATGCTTTAGAGCTTCAAGAAATGTCACAACAATTATCATATGAAAGAAAGTAGGATTAAAGATAAACGTTAAAAAAAACTAGAATAGTGTTCAATGGATTTTTTTCAAAAGAAGACAATAAAGATTAATAATGATGAGTTAGAATAAGTTAACAACTACAAATACCTTGGTCAGATTATTATTACAGAGGAAACAATGGATGAAATTAATGTTGGAGTGTTTTTTGGTAGAAATAACTTAATATTAAAAGGAAATATGCATACGTGATTGAAAAAGTTTTTAATAAATGTGCTTTACCAGTTCTTACTTATACATCTGCGACTTGAACACTTAACAGAAAAATATGGATAGATGTATGTTAGGAGTAAGAAGAAGAGATTGAAAATGAAATGCATGGGTGAGAGAAAAAACAAGGGTTACTGATGTCATTGAAAAAAATAAGTGACAAATAGAGTTGAGCTGGACATATCACTAGAAGAGATGGTAATGGATGGACAATTGAAATATTAAATTGGAATCTAAGAGATTGTAAAAGAACCACATGTGAGATGGATAAGTAAATAAGGAAGTGTGCTTGGGTGATGTGCAGAAGAGAGGCTAGAGATCAGAAAAATGGATTGAACTTGGAGAGACCTTCATTTTGCAGTAGACTGATAATGATTGAAAATGATAATGATTATCAGTTTGTGGGAGTGAATAAATGTGAATTCAATATGTTTCATAAAAAATATCCAATAGTAATTAGCGTAGAACTTTACTCATTTTAATTCTTTATCACATGGTTTTCATTCAGAAAGCACTATTTTTTTTTAATATTTGAATCTTGGTCTGGTATTGAGCTATCCATTTCAATATTATGAATAGATAAATCTTTGCCTACTATTTCTATCATAATTACAGTTCACATCAAAATAAAAAATTCCAAATTTTTCTTTTTCTTCACCTGTATAAGAATTAATATTGGAAGGTATTTATCTACCTCTAATTCTTGAGATATCAATGCAAACTTAATATGCCACTTTCAATTCTTATCACTAGAACTTAAGTCTTTTAGGTTTAATGAAATTAAATCTTACTCCTCTATCAATCCATCTATTCTATGATAAAGACAATCCTTTTCACAAGTAGGTCTACATTTGATATGCCACAGAGATGAAATGATAGTCTATATACTAAATCATTGCTCTCCTACATAAATACCCTCATCTTACATCAACATAAACAGTAACAAGCATATCAATCTTACATAGTTATATTTTACTTACATCTCTCTCCCACTACTATTTTTTATTACATTTCCTTTCACATTATTTAACTAGAAATCTTAAAATCATCCAAGAAACTTTTTATACAAATTAAAAAACCAACCCTAATTTCAAATGACCTCCCCTTTTTTAAATGTTATCTAAAAAACCCTCTCAAAACTACATTCCTAATCTATAGCTTTAAATGTATATAAAACAAATATCTTTTTTTAAATTTATATACATTTTTTTAACAATTTACCTAAACCCATTTAAACATTCCATTTTAATTATACATTATTTTACATTCCTTATCTATTGCATTAATTCTATTTAAAATAGGATTGTATTTTTTTTATTTATAAACATGTAGTTCATGTTGTTGTTGCAGATCCTTGAAAATGACTGTTAGAAGATTAAAAACAGTTGAAACATTGGAGTTGGTATTATATATATATATATGTTCAGTATTGATATAGAAAATACAATTTTTGAAAAGAAAAATAATTTTTTTAATTTGTTGATACTATATTTTTATATAAACTACAAAAAGAAGATATATCTTAAACTTATATATTTCAAAAGGATTAACATTCAACATTTTTTGTGCTATATAAACACGTGTTTGTATTTAGTATATAATCAGTAGACATTAAGTTGCAATCACTTATTTAAATATGAAGTTAATGTCATTTGAAAACCTATTGCTTAAAGTATAATAGGATTGTATGCATATATTTTAAATGTTTATTTGCCATATATGTATTTTTGATTTTAATTTATATCAATTTGTTAATAAATTTTGAAGTAATTTAAAACAAAAAACTTGCTTGGATGTCATTCAATTTTACAATGAAAATTTATTAATTAATCATATTTGGATGAGATGATATTCACTATATTAGCACCACTCATTGCAAGCCAGAGTAATCAATGGAAGCAGGAAGGTTTGTGCATAAAATCCCTATCTCATGCCTACTCATCCATTATTCCCAAACTAATTTTTAACTTGGGGCTTTCATCAGTGAGGAGCCTTGGATCTGAGAGCATTGGACCTATCAGCAGCCACCTTTTACCTTATTAGCTGACTATAAAACTTTGAGTCCAAAATGAAAACAATAATGTTTTCCAATTCAAGCTCATTAACTTGTATAGTTGTATAGATCTGAACTCAATTCAGCATCCATACATTTTGGTGAATTGGTTCTTTAATAACCACAGTTACCATAATCCTATTGGGCAGTATCAGTATTAAACTACTAAACATCACATGATCACCATTTTTTATGCCTAATCTGTTTATACTGAGCAAAACTTTCCATACAGTAGCACCACTCAGTGCTAATCAGAGTAATCAATGGATGCAGGAAGGCATCCATTGATTACTTGGGCTTGCACTGAGTCATACTACTGTAGAGAGAGTTATGCTTCTGTCTAAATAGATGTGTAACCATAAAGAATGGTGATCATGTGATATTCACTTGATTATACAATATAATTCATTAGAAGCAGTTATAAAAATATTTCAGAAATCAAAATACAGGATGGGTAAGTACGTGTAATTACATATTTTTTTTGTATTGAATTTACTGTTTATCTGACTAGGTATAGATATTATACAGCAATAAATTAACTGATTTGACATTTTTACATATTTAATAAATATGTGAAATACATGCACTCTTCACATACCTGGAGCCTAATTGTAAATATAGGGGATTTGAAGGGAGCTTGAAAATCTGAGTTCAAATTCACTATATTTACATATTTAATAAGTAATTGGAAGCTTATTGTAATTAGTTTGTTAGTAACAAGTAATAGATATACTGATATAAAAATTACATATGAATTGATTTGATGATCGATAAAGATATAAATATGATTATTATTGAAGATGAGTGAAGTACTCACAATGGACTGTCCACATATTTTATTTTAGGTCAATATTGATTAAAGTCAATATTATATTAAGTTAGTATACAGCTATAAAGATTATTATTCAATTATAGAGCTGGTAATAGTAATACATTTTATTATGTTACAAATTGGAGTGATTTGCTTTAATTATATTTAAAGTTTGTAAATATGGATTGTAAATTAATATTTGACTATAATAAATCTATCAGTCTTTGACATACTTTGACAGTTATAGTGTAAAGTTTTATAACTTTGCTTTAATAAACAGAAGAATAATTGGATGTGATTTGTCAATTGTTGGAATAAGCATCAAATAGGAATCTATCATTTATTTTATATATTATGATTGGATATTGAAAATCTTAAAGTTATTTAATAGGATGATTTTGTTATAACATATCAAGTTGGTGAAAATGGAAAGATGCATTGGGTTAATTGATTTTGTATTATTATTAAATATTTAATGTTATTATCATTGACTTAGTTAATAAGAGTAGATTGAATAGCATTGTTGAGTTAGCAGTACTTTTATCTTGTTTAGTTGTAATTAGAAATCAGTTATTGAGTTATATATTTTGTTGAATATCATTGAAATTGTAAACTTGTAGGGCATATTAAGATTAGTATTTCATCAATCTATGACTGACTTTTGGTGCAAGTTTGTATTATTATAAACAGTATGTTGATTCATAAGAAATATTAATATTTATCTGTAATTCTTTGTCATTATTTTCATTCTATTATAAAGGATAATAGGCACATACTGTTATTTATAAGGTAGTGATATATAGTTTTATTACTTTATCTCTAACTTATTGCAAGGGTAGTTTGACATAATGTTTTATTTCTTTGTTCTAAATGCTATTGGAATTTAGGAGATTATAACAAAGATTATTATCATTGTTTTATTAGCTTAAATATTAGATTATTATTTATTGATTGATATTCATTTTAGTTTAGTATATTATTTTCACTCCATTACAAGTGATGCTACAATTCATGGGCATTAGGATTGTTCTTCCTTAGGTTATGATTTTTATTCTGTTACAAATAGTGGTGATCAATAATTAAGCTTTGACTCAGGATACAGCATGGCCCACATTCTGTTACAAATGCCACCCAAACCAGTGGACATATAACAGCGATTAGCATACCCACATATTTAATTTTTTACAATATATATATATTGGAAATAACTCTACAATTTTCAATGTACCACTACTTAAATTAATGCCATAGCTAGAATATGCAGAGCTGCCATCCTACCGGCAATTTGCATTCATACTGAAAGCTGGCTATAGCTTTTATTTATTTATTTATTGGCATGTTGAAAGTTGGGTAGAGTTAATTACAATGTTTTGTTTTGTTATTTTATGTGATATTATATATATTGTGTAACTTAATAAAATTATAGAAAGTCAAAAATAGTAAAAGCTAGGCTAATTTGATGGCAGAAATGCACAGAGATTGAAGAATTATAAATATAGGGCAAATTTTATTTTATATCTTGAAAGATAACAGTTTGAAAAAAGAAACAGCCTCTATGTAAAAATCAGTCAGTTGTTGAAATTAAGAAATAGAGTTAATTACTAGGAAAATATATTGAAAAGAATGAAAGAATAAAATGGAATTTTTAAAAATAAAAATAATAAAACCTGCAACAGTTTAATTGTAAGAAAAGGTGAAATAGATTAGAATCATAAAGATTGTATAATAGTGATGAATATATATTCTCTTATGTATTATTTCTCATTTCATAACAAAATTTATTTTGGTATTTCAAAAATTTTTAAAGGTCATCTATATATATAAAATCCATGCGAATGTATGTTTGTCTGTAACCTATCATATGTTTCTGTGTGAACATATGTTTGTCCATAAGGCTGTTACATATCAAATTCACAACCAATTAAAAAAACTTAGGTTTGTCCATAACACTGTCAAATTCATAATTGAAAAATTGAAAAAAAAATTATATTTGTTTTTATAAATGAATAACTATGCCTAACTACACTGTAATTTATATTACGAGCATTTTATGCAAAAGAAGTAATTCCATTCTTTATATTTAATAATCTAATTTTTATTACAAAGCATATTTTATTCAAAGTAATTCCGTCATTAATAAACTGTAATTTTTATAGTTGTCTGTAACACTCTCAAATTCACATAACAAATATAACAGGTATATATAACATTTAAAATTTTAATTTAGCTTTATTATTTTAGCTTTATTAATACTTTGCTGGGTCATTTCTGAAGTATACCAAACAGACCAAGTTGTTCCAAACATTTTTTTTTCAATTTTTTTAATTGCGAATTTATCACATTCATTTATATAATAATAAAATCTTTTATTTAAATTGTATTAAATCTTAAAAATAATGTGTTAAAACAATCAATTAAAAAAATAATAGCCTTTTCATAAGCCGGGTACATCTGGTCTAAAATACAAAGCCAAAAGTAGAAAACTCTTGAAGTGTTGATGAATTTCTTTTTCATGTGTCAAATGCATTGACCAGGAAGCAAACCTGGGCCAGCTGTTTGGGGAAGGCAGCTATGCTAACCACTAGACCATCAATGCTTGACTTAGTGAAATTTTAATTCAATTTTTCAAGATTGCAGTTTAGTACTTGCATGAATGATCTAATGGATTTTATTTTATATTTATGTCTTCAGTCATGAAGTATGAGGATTTTTGAAATTGTATGGTATATCAGTGATCAGTGACATTCTTCTTTTATTCAGAATCACTCTTTTTATATCAATTTTTTAATTTTTTTTACAAGTCCAAATATGAAAAATGATAATAATAAAAATGCATTAACATGAAGACGAAGACCAAATGTACATCTTTTATTTTATAATGCAAATATTTTATTTTATTTTTGTTATCAGATTGTTTTAAAAAAATATATAAGCAGTAGAAACACACACCAATTATGTTTGCTTAAGTTAAAAATTTAACTACAAACTATAATAATCATATCAATGATTTTCTTAGTGGAAAATAATTAGTGAGTTATCCCAAATTCATTCAATGATCACTAAATGATATGCAGCAGGTTTTAGGTTTACTAAGTATTATGCATTGATAAAATTATAAAAAAATAAACAAATTCACCTTCAATTATTACTGTTACAATGCTAATTTTATTAAAATTAAATAACAGTTTTGATTGACTAGAAATCTTCTTCAAAGCTATGAGATATGTATATACAACATGAATACCAAATAGTTTTTTTTTAAAAAAAACAGACCTTATATTTCCTTTAAATTGACTCATTTTTGTATATCTTATTATGTATGTGTATATATATATATAATGTGCATACATAAGCATATACACATATTATGGAAAATAGGGGGTTAATAAAGGAGATTCTGGTGTTGCAAAGTCCCACAATTGGGTTGCTATTTATAACAGTTCACATTAGGGATGAATTATGAGAATATGGAAAACCATCATCAGCGCCAAATAAAATATAAAAGTAAATATAAAAAGAATGAGCATGAGAGATCAGCACAGAACTAACTATAAGTTCACCAGCATTACACAAAATTAATAATCATTCATCACCACAAATGATCAAAAAATAAAATCAACAGTCAACCTTGTGACTGGATGTGAAAGTAGTCCACTATAGACCAGGCTAATTATTTAGCTACTGCCAAACATAGGGCAGTAATACATACAATAATTTTGATGCACAAACTTAAGAACTAATTCATCAGAATATAACAATTAAAAAAATAAATGCTGGGATATGGAAAACATGCTGAGTACCATTATTGTCCTGGTCATATAGTACTATTAATGTACTGGCCAACTATAAACTTAATTTTTAATTATTAGTAAAAAAAATTTAATGCCTGGACTTTAAAAGATCTATCTTTGCTCTATCCAGCATTACAGAAAAATAATCAAATCATCTGGATGTCCAAAAAACACTACACAAACCCCAATCTATATAACTGGCCATTATGCATGAAACCAGCTCAGTGAGCAACAGCTTTATAACTGTTACTGTGGCCAATAGATAATAACAACATATAATAATTTATAATATTTCAAACTTATTTTAGGATTGAATGAATTCACTGCAATAACTTAATGAAATATAAATTTATCGATAACAAAAAAATAAAATTAAGATCCATTGAATATGCTATAAATTTAAATTCGGCATTCTGATTTTGATTAAAATAATACAAAAAAATGCTGTTACATTGTTACAAAAATATATACTATCAAATTGCAATGTACACATACTTCTAGATGTGTAAACCTATATATCAGCACACAGACATGTGGTATAACTATATAAAATTAACATATTCGAATTGTCATGAACTAATAAAAATTTCAATTAATTTTAATAATAGATAAATGATTAATTTTAACATATATCTGTATGTCCATGGAAATGTGTGTGCACACTGATTTTGGATCCTAGGATATTTCATTTGTCAAAAAATAAACTTATTAAACCATATTATAATTTTGCAAGAAAATTAATTCGGTGTTGAAAATATACATAAAATTCACATGGATGTGTGTATATGTATAAAAAATAGTATGAATCAAAGTTATTAATTAATTCATTATTTTTAATGATAAATAAGAGTTGTTTTTTTTTTTTTAAAAAAAGAATTATCATGAAATTCAGTTTGGAAACTTTTTTTTATTTAAAAAAATCTTTTTGTTTCTTCATTTACAATAAGATTTCTGACTTAATCTTTTTTTTAATTTTAAAAATAAAATACAAGCTAGAAGTCAATCCTCTATTTTTAAACATATAATTCAAGCAAAACTTATTTACTTTAAAACTTGTACTTCAAAGATTTTAACTGCAAAATATTTAAAATAATTTTGTTCTCAGTAATATAACACATTCTATTCACCATCTGTACACACTTTATATATATTTGACTGGCAGTAATTATATGTTTATGCTTCTTTGCATATAGATTAATCAGTATACATATAAAATCATAGCATGTTATTCCTTCCAGAAAGTGGATGGAATTTCTTGGTAAGATGGTCCATTATAATCATGACTATAATAGAGTAGTGTAAGGTCACATTCACTTTTCCAGGAAAGGTATACATCAGGTAACTTTTGGCATTCATCATCTCCATTCGGTCTATAATTTGGTAGACTTCAGACATGCCATCTAATATACAATATATACAGGCTATGAACCACATAAATGCTGGCTTATTTCCTTATTAATTTAAACTTTACCATTATTGCACTAGCAGCAGCAGCTAGGCACATTGCCTCTTGCCTTCAGTTATAACTTGTTAACTACATTGCTGTAAAACTGTTATAACTCTCAAATGAATTAAATCCATCTTTCTGTAGTATATCATGGAATTTGAAAAAACAATTAAGTTAATTCTTTGTTTATGTTCACTGCAAAAAGTTAATGACTTTTTTCAGTTCAGCTTAATTTTTTCAAAAATAACTTTGTAGGATTTTATCAAAGTATTTAATTTTAACTACTTCAGCTTCAAGCCGCCATATTGGACTTTTTAAAATACTGGCATGAGACACAATTTTCATAATAACTTCAGTTTTAATTATGTTAGAGCAAAAACAATTACATTGCTAGAAACTAGAAAAATTAAGGAAAACAATAAGCATAAAATAAATAGTGATAACTATATAAAAAATAAGTTAAAAACGAAATTTTCACATCCGAAATAATTATTATTTTATTGTTTGTTCATAATTTGGAAATTAACATTAACTAAAATTCAAAATACATCTTCAGTGATAATTTCTTTCTATTCCTTACAAAATTATCTTTCTAAACATGTATAATATGTCTTACCTGAGATAATCCACAGCTTCACAATCTCCAAAAGAAGTCAGATATCCGACTTCTTCATTTTTATCTTGTACCCCAAATGTTCTAAATGTCAAAGGCGTCTATAAAGAAAAAGATTCATCCTAATAAAAGATACAAAAGAAATTATCATAGCAATTGGCTTCTTGTCTGTCTAAAACTAGAAATTGTAGACTACTTTCTATACCACTGATAAAATGAGTTTCATCTCTTCATTTTATATTTTTTTGTGTACAATAATGTTTATATTCTTTGTGGTCACCAGTGTTTATATTCTTTATGCACTGCACAAGTGATGTTTATATTCTTTATATACAGAAGTGATGCTATCTTTTTATATTTATTGTACCAGAGATATAATTTATTTGCATATAGTCTATAGATTTGAAAATAATGTTATGAAACATATAGCAAAAGCAAAGCATGATCAAGCATAAACATAAACAAGTTTCAGAATTGGATTATATGTTTGTGTATACAAAGTTTGTATATATTTGATTATTAGTTTTATAACCCATTGCTTGTAAAACATATTATATAAACATAATTAATGATTTTCAAAAAGTATACTTTTTGAAAATCATTATTTTTATAAAAATAAGAGAATTATTGTAGATAGAACTTTAGATAATCACGATATGAATTATATACTAAGTTAATTACGATATGAATTCACGATATGAATTATATACTAAGTTAATTACGATATGAATTCTATACGAGTAAATATATAATTACAAACTAAATCATACTAATTTTTTGATAAATATGAATTCTATGTGAGCATAAATAAATGTATTACAAACTACTTTTAGAAAATTATGATAAATATGAATTCTATAGAGCATATACGAGCACAAATATATAATTACACACACACCAATTTTTCGATAGATATGAATTGTATATGAGCATAAATAAATAAATATATAACTACAAATTAGCACACACTAATTACAAACTAAAATTAATAAAAAATATATTTTTTCCAAAAATTTAAAAAAAAATTAAAAAATTTTACTTACAAATAATTACGTTGATAGTCTGTTATAGGACTTACCAGAGAAAGTTTCACTTCCAGCCGTAAAACATTTTACGTCTTTTATCGTTTCGTGATAAGTACAAAAATTACCAAAAAAAAAAACAAAATAAATTAATACTGTAGTTGATTAAAAAATTCGCCAAAAATCTAAATTTCAACCGATTTTTTTGAAATAAAGATCGTTTGAAAGCTAACATATACAGCTAAAAACGGCCATATTTTCTTTGACGTCATGATTATACTTTTTACGTCAGGAAAGAAAGAAAAGAGCACGTCATCAAATAACTACTCAAAGTGCGCAAATTACGCCAACAAACCGGAAGTAGTTAAAAATCTAAATCTAAATCTAATTAAAAATATAAATCTAAATCTAATTAAAAATATTGGAACTGTACAGTTACCAATTTATCTATTATAACATAAAAACAAGCTTGTTTTAGATTTCAAAATAAGAATTAATAAAACATTAAATAGACCTTTTTAAATGCTTGATTTAAAATAATTTATAATAATTTTAAATATGCAAATTATTATTTAACTCTTAATTGTTATTCCAGTGTAATATAATATATATGTAAAAAATTGTTTATATTTGTTTCTCATTGTCCTTTTAATTCTGTATATATTGAAACAGATATACTGTTCCATGTATATATTAAGAAAATCTCCCCCCTCCCAAATTTAAAAGACTAGCATGATTTGTTGTTAAAAAAAAAAACTTAATAATGTTTAAGGAAAACTAAAAATTTAAAGAAACAAAGAAATACTGAAAATTGACCCAATGAAAAAAAATAAAGATAATTTGGTCAAATTAAAAAGAAAAAAGAAAACAAATACATTTAAATGTGCACTTAAAGAAAGTATAAATCTTTCTTTATTAAAATTCATCAATCCAAAAAAGAAAATCAATAAAGTAAAAAATAAAAATATATATTTAAACATTAAAAGAAAGATAAGCTTATTTTGTATTTCAGAAAAATAATTCATAATGCAAAATAACTGAGGTGTCAAGTCAATGCTCCAGGCAAAGAAATTTAAAATTAATTAGAAATTCGAAAACACATAGCCAGATAATTGAAAACAGTCTTCTACCACCAAAAAGAATAGCCAATGAGCTGGGGAAATGGCACGAACATGGATGAAAACACACAGCAATGCCAATTGAAGCAAGGATCATGTGAAGTGAATCTGTTCTGATGGGCAGAAAAAGTATAAATAGGCTGGGAAATTCAGATTATCAGAGTAGTTTTTTTATCAGTTTTGTTAAGTAAAACAAGCGAGAAAGATCAAGCAGACCCATGAAGAATTAATATAATATGGGCGGTTAAAACCCCCCTTTCCTCTCAGTCCATGATCATGAAGTAAGCTCCAGTCCTGGTCTACAGTGCCATTCATCAAGCCCCATTGTTATTAAAAGAAAACAACAGTAAATGAACCTGACGTGAAAGATAAGCATTAATAATAATAATTCAATTATTAATTTTATAATAAAGTTTATAATAATAAAAATTAATGGAGTAATATGAAAACAGTAATTGTGTTCTATATTAAAAATTATAAATGCTCTACCAATACAGAAATGCTGATAACAAACTTATATATCTATGTTATCTGAAAAATAAATATCAGATATATATCAGAATAATGAAATTAAGATTATAAATGAAACTGTTGATAAACTTATGTGTAGAAATACACATCTGTGGCTGACCAAATAGCAAATATTCATGCTATATACTAGAATAATTAAATTAAGATTATAAATGAAACTGTTGATAAACTTATATGTGTAAAAATGTACGTCTGTGGCTGAACAAATAACAAATATTCATACTATATACTAGAATAATTAAATTAATATTATAAATGAAACTACTGATAAACTTATGTATAAAAATATATGTCTGTGGCTGACCAAATAACAAATATTCATGCTAGAATAATTAAATGAAGATTATAAATGCTTACATGCATAGTGGTTGTGTCTGAGTAAAATAATGAAACTTGGGTACATAAATGCACATCTATACTTGACTGGATTATAAATAGTCCACAAATCCGGAATTGCTTATATTACCTGATTACCTATCTGTGATGGATATTGAAATAATGAAATGCTACATGAATTACAAATGCTTACATGCATATTGGTTGTGTCTGAATAAAATAATGAAACTTACGCATATAAATGCACATCTATACTTGACTGGAATATAAATAGTTCACAAATCCGGAATTGCTTATATTACCTGTTTACCTACCTATGATAAATTTAAAAATAATGAAATGCTATATGAATCACAAGTGCTTACATGCATATTGGTTGTGTCTGAGTAAAATAATGAAACTTATGTGTATAAATACACATCTATACTTGACTGAATTATAAAAGCTTCACAAATCTGGAATTGCTTATATTACCTGTTTACCTACCTGTGATAAATTTAAAAATAATGAAATGCTATATGAATCACAAATGCTTACATGCATATTAGTTATGTCTGAATAAAATAATGAAACTTATGTGTATAAATACACATCTATACTTGACTGAATTATAAAAGCTTCACTAATATGGAATTGCTCATCTTACCCATTTACCTACCTAAAAGGGATATACAGATATGAAACAAATAGTTAAAGATATTTATGCAGTAATGTTAGATGTATACTTGATATAACCAAAATAACTGTGGAGGACTGATGATCCAAACATTGTTATGGAAATAAATATTGTTAAATAAATTTATTGGTATATAAAACCAATCCAGTTGTTCTTATTGCATCACCTGTCATTCATTGCACTTGTTCATGAGAATTTCATGACTCTTGAGCTATGTCTGGCATAATTAGACCTAGGTAAGTCAGGTTGTAGTGAGATGGAACTCTAGTGGTGCCGTTTGGGAAACCACAGAAATTTCTAGGTGTCTCCAGTCTCTATGGTGCTACATCCTCTGATGAGCAGGAAATATTGTTGTAGATGGGGTGACATCTGTATTGGGGAAAGCCATCGATGGTTCCTTTCTACAATATGCTCATCAGGAAATTGTCACAACCGAGGTAATAAAGGGGTTCTACGGTGGTCCAGTTACAGTATATATATATATGTGGGTGTGTACACACACTGTTATGTTGTATGCCATGAGATACCTTATCACCTAAATACATATATAATAATCAAATATATGCATACATATATTATGCACCATTTATATACAATATATAAAGAAATTACTCATTTAATATATATACCATATATATATATTGAAATGGTAGAAAATGAGAATGACAGAGGCTTTGTTACATGCTCAAATTTTAGATGAAAAATCTTTAATGGACGAAAAATGAACAAGAGAGAAAGGGACTCAATTTATATGCCCTATCTCTTACCAGTATAAAAGAACATGAGTATTTTTCTTATTAATGCACTAAGTCTTTAAGAAAGCTAAATCCTTAACAGTACAAAATTACAAATGATTTAATTAATCTTTTATCATAACAAAATACCAACATGTATGATTTAATACTAAAATCTTTAATGAAATAAATTGATCATATGGGATTGTTTACTTTTATGTACCCTGTGAATTGTATAAAGTTAAAATCTTTAATAGTTTTAATTGTGCAATACTCAATCTGTACTAATGTAAATTGTCTAGCTAAAATTAATAGTACTGTACAAGTTAAGTAAAGTACAACTGCAATGGAATAAAATGAGTAAAGGTTAAGCAAACTGTATTAATAAAATAATCCAAAATATCAACCCAATTGGATGCCAATACTGTCTACACAATATAAAATAATATATTTGGAAATTATGACAGATATAAATTAATAATTTATAATGTTATTCATTCATTAATAATACTTTTATTATTATATGGTAAGTTTATACTATATTCAAGAATGAATAGTTATTAAGCTTAATCATTATATAAAATTTTATTATAATAATTTATAAAGTAGTTCTTATACCAATGGATGTTCATAAAAACATTAGATTCACCTTTAATTACTACTAAACATTAGTACAATAATAAAATTTATATCATTTGCTAATTAGATTTTATATGTTTATATTGCAGTGAGATTCTAACACATGATTATTATATTATATATCTACTAATTTGAATAAGTCTCTTAACTTGAATTTAATAAATAATTTTATTTATAAAAATAATAAGACAATAAATATGCTGTGATAATTTTAATTAATGTATCATAGAATATTATGTTTGCTTCAATTATAAGATAGTGCAAGACATTAGACATTCTTTCTCAAACCACAAGAAATAATTTATCTGTTGTTTTGAATAGCTCAAAACTGGTCTGGGGATGGGGGCAATCATAGAAGATTTGAATGCTTTCTCTTATAGCATTTATTTTACAATAAATAAATAAAAAATAAAAACTTGTTCAGAAATATTTGCTCTTTATTACATATTGGTAATTATAAAATATATAGTTCATGTGATTTATCACTTGGTTTTATTACTATTATAATTTTGGTTATTGAAGCTTTGGCTGTATTAGATTGTTAAGGCTATTAATATATGGAGTACCTGAATTTAGTTCAGACCCATATAGCTATTTCATTTGGAGAGCTGAATTTGAAGACATTAGATGTTTGAAAGTTTCAGATCTTTAAGTATTAGATAAATGCTTGGTTAGAGTTGTTATTTTTGAATCTGATCTAGATTCTCACTGAAGAGAGCCACAGCACAAAACTGGTCTGGCAATGGGGACAATCATAGATAAAGATTTGATTGCTTTTTCTTATAACATTTACCATAAAATAAATAATAGTAAAATAAGCTTGAATAGAAATGTTTGCTTTTTAATATATATATATCATATAAAAGAAAATATTAATTTGCTACAGTTTGCTTTCTGAGCATTTATCAGCAAGCAAAACAAATTATTAAGTAAAATCTATTATGATTATTTAAATATAAATTTAGATTTATTAAGATTTGGTAAGTTATACATTTATACATATTTATATTGTCACTCTCATACATGTATAAGTTAAATGATCTTTTAAAACAAAAATAATCTTAAATCAAATACAAGTACATAAATAGAATATAGAGCCTGTTTTATCAAATGGTAAGATACTGATCAATGCTATATACAAAAGTTTCATTGTCTTTCAATTATTTCTCACAGAAAAAAATGACAAAGAGAATCTTTAGAATAATGGTGTTTTAACACAGAAATTCCAAAAGAGTTATTTGAGCACATTTTAAACATCTGCCCCAATCTCAACAGTATCAGACAATTAATCCACACAAACTCAAAGATCAACTTTCAAATAATTAACTCAATCCAGCACTGCCTTGGCACAAAAACATTTGCATGGATAAGACTATCCACATTCCTCACCTTTTCCATCTGGTCCGTCCGCTGCAAGCTAGCCTTTGAAGGAGCTCATTTAAATCCTCTCCAACTCTTCATTAACATCATCAACAATATCAAAAAAAGGGATGAAATCCTCTCTACCTCTATGGCCTTCTTTGAGACATGGAGACTGTTTGAAGTTCCGATACAACAATAATGCAAACACTGTAACAAACTCACATCAAACCCACCATTAAAAAGCAATATATTTACCATCCCTATAAATACTCTATGGTCACTCTAAGCATCAACCTGTTGCAGGAACACAATGTCGTTCAATTGAAATACTGCAACCACTATCAATACAAAGTTGTACAAGATAGACCAATGTCCACATAATAATACATGCATGAGAACTCTTAACCTTTTAACCAAGCTTAACCTGTTATCCTGTATATCATAATACTATGTATATTTTGTGTTAAATAAATTTCTTGATAAAAAAAAAAAGTATCCGTAGTTTATTTAGCAAAATAATTCTTAATGAATCATAGCAAGATTTCACACAGTAGTTAATATTTAAGTGATAATTATTTATTTATCATTGAAAAAAAATTAAACGGTTAATTAATTTCCTAATTATTCCACTTGAAATTATAATCCTTTAACAATACCATTTATTTTCTTGGTTAGCAATAAGTATATATAAACTCACATAACAATTTATACTTTTCCAGCCTTTCTTTTTAAAAACATATAATTATTCCATTTGACAAACTATTATTATATTTTACCCTTGGAAAATTATTAATTCATTGGCATACATTTTAGACACATATATGTATTAACTCGGGTGTTGTAAATAAATATTTTAACAAAATTTTCTTCCAGAATGCTTGGAAAAACAACTATTTTAATTGTTATTTCAGGTTCCTCTCAAAGACTAAGTTGTCTTTGAGCAAACATCAATTTTCCTTTATGGGTTCTACTATATTATAGTTCAGCTAAGCCATTTTAAAATAAATCACTTTTTTTTTTTAAAAAAAAAAAACAACTTTATTATGAAAAGCAATGTTAATTGAAGTGATCAATATACATAACATCTATAGAGAGACAATCAAGTAAAATGAATATTCTGAACTGAAAGCATGGGCGAATTTATATCATTTTTTCATTGACATAGTTTTTGCTCATTATCTTTGGATACAATTGTTAATGATAAATTAAAAATGTACACCTTTTATTTAAGACAGGGATGCCCAACCTTTAACTTGACGCGAGCCAGTTGAGAATTTAAAAAAATTTGGGGAGCCACAATTATATATTGCATTTTTCATATTACATTTCTAAACATAATTCATAAACTAAAAAAAACTGGTGTAATATGTTTAAAAAAAATGTAAATACATTTTATTTATTAAAAATTTGTTAACATACATATAAATTACAATTACAGAAAAAGTATATTTTATTTATTTTATTTAATTAAAATGTGAAACCTGACACTGCATATCGTTTGTATTGTAAAAATGTTTATTTTTTTAGTGTGTGCATGTGGCATCAAAGAACATAAAATATTTTATCATTTTTTCTTGAAGAGTGCAATGCGAGCCACATTGAACGGTTGCGCGAGCCACATGTGACTCGCGAGTTACGGGTTGGTCATCCCTGACTTAAGATATAAATATTGAACTTTAATTAGAGTTTGTTTGGACAATATACTTTTACTTTCAATAGAAGAATATTTTAACAATAAAATAATAATTTAAAACCACTTTTTAAAAATACATATTGTTTCAAAAATAATGATTATAATAATATATTTTTAATAACAAATATTACTTTTAAATCATTCACAATTTAAAATTCATATGATAATCTCATTTAAACGATATATATATATATGTATGTAAGAATTTAATTTGTTATTTACCTATCCTATTGTTTTTAAAATGTGTGAATGGACAAAACATTACTCTAACCTTTATTAAAATATATACATCTTTACATTTATTAATAACTTTATAATAAGATATTAAATTTAATGGAATGAATTTACTTATTATTTTATTTTTCAAAAAAAAAAAAAAGATTTGAAATACAGGCATTTTTATACCTGGAACTTAATTGTAAATATAATGGATCTGAACTCAGACTTTCAAGCAACCTTCAACTATCCACACTATCTCATACTAATGATACACATGACCACACACATGTGGAAAAGATAAATAATCACCAATATATGTATTTCATGCTGAACCAGCACTCAGCACTTTGTCCAGATTATCATATTCCACACACATATATATATAATCAGCGCTCAGTTTATATTAAGAGAGCAAATCTTTATACTTTAATGGACATGCTCAATCTACTCCAACTCTTCAGCCATCCCTACCATTGAAAATCTGACGAAAGAATGTCCAAATCCCATGCTGATGCCAATATTATTATGCCCATGTTGATCTCAAGTCACTCTGACCCCTCATGTATAGGACAATATCTATTTAAATACATGGAAGGGAGATGGGGGTTGGGGCATTCTATCATCTGATTTTCAATGATATGGACAGCTAATAGTTGGAGGTTGGAATAGATTGAAGCCTGTCTATTAAAGTTAAAGATTTGCTATCTTAATATAAACTGAGCATTGATTATATATGTGTGTGGGAGATGCTAATCTAGATCAAGTGATGAGTGCTAGTTCAGCATGAAATACGTATATTGGTGATTATTTATCTTTTCTAAATGTGTGTTGTTATGTGTATCAGTAGTATGAGATAGTGTGGATAGTTGAAGGTTGCTTGAAAGTCTGAGTTCAAATCTCTATATTTAAAAAAATAAAATAGTACATCATGAACTATTTTTAAAAAGATAAAAATAAAAACAAATTGCAAGTCATTTTGTATTTTGAGTGTGTGTATAATAACTCCAAAATTTATGATAAAACATCACTTGAAAATTTTAAACATTTATTAATATATAAAATCATGACAGTAAATTATATATATAATAATGCTTATTTAAATCAAATACAGGATAGTACAATATATACATGTTAAATACATCATATGGTTACACTAATATACTCAAAATTTATACTATTTTTATATCATAAAAAAAATTGAAACTGAGGGCAGTTGAAAAAACTAAATAATAAGGTAGGTATTAGTATTAGTTAAGTAAGAATTTAAAATATATATGTATTTATAAATACATTTTACAATAAAAATAATTTATAATAGTTAATGAGTTTAATAGTAATTATTATTAAATTTAAAGTTTATACATTAATAGTTGGATTAATAATAGAAAATTAATGAATAAATAATAAAAGATTATAAGTTTTATAAGTTGGCTATATTTTTATAGTTTTTATGTAAATTATAATAAATAATAAAAATATCATATTCATCATCAACCATTATCAATCCACTGCAGGATGAAGGTCTCTCCAAGTTCAATCCATCTCCTCCGATCTTTAGCTTCTCTTCTCCACATCACCCCTGCACACTTTCTTATTTCATCCATCCATCTCACATGGTCTCTTGCTGGGTGTTTTACAATCTATATAAATGTATAATAATAATAATAAGGATGATGATGATGATGAAGGTAATAATATGTAAAAGAATCTTTTTCAGCACATGATTTTGTATCATTTTCAAATGTTAAACATCTAATTTAACAGTAACCAATTATTCCAGATAAAATGTTATCTAGTGTTCTATGCTGGAAATAAAATAACAATAACAAAATAAAACAGGAGTAAAACAGAGTGAAATTATAATATAGAGATTCAATAAAATTTAAAAAAAATTGTCTATATAACATAACAAAATAAAATATAAATAAAACATACCCTATATGACTTTATATATAGTACCTTATATAATTTTTCATTCATTTTTAGTTGAGCAGTTATTAACTAAATTTATTGAAGGTTTATAAATATTCATACAATTATTTATGTTTTACTTAATATAATATATTTCACATGATAATATTAATTAATATAAAATAATTTATAAAATATTAAAAACTTGGTGATGTTGACTTTTATGATATCAATGTTGTATAAATTTTGAGTATATTAGTTATTGCATGTATATGATATATTTAAGGTATGAATGTGACATTTCTTCATATATATAAATGGGGCATATTATATATCTGGATAGTATATTTGATGAATATGTATATATGGTATGTACACATATACAAATCAAATATCCGGGTACATCCATGAATAATTTGTTGAATGTATATATAAACCAACATTTTATCCAGGCCACACTTGTCATCAATTGGGTAACAAATATAAAATAATTGTATAGACACTGTAATCACTGATGTATCTCGTACAACTACTATATCTTTTGAATTGCCCAGGATTTTTAGTGAAGTGAGAAATGCATTGAGGTCATGATCAATATCTTAAAAGAAGCAAATGAAGAAATAAATTTTTTGGCAAAGTTATATACCAAATGTCCAAATGATAAACATGTACCAGATGCTCGGAAGAATATACTATTAATATTAATATTTTAAAAAAGATGATAAAGATATTAGAAACTATAGATCTATCAGTCTTTTATCAGTTCTATATAAAAATTTTACAAAGATAATTTCAAGTCATCTACAGCAGATTTTGGATTTTAACCAACCAAAAGAACAAGCTTGATTTAAAAGTGGTTTTAATATAGTGTATTATATCCAGTTATTGAGAGAAGTTATAGAAAGTACCAATGAATACGAGTTGCCATTATGCTTTGGATTTGTAGATTATGAAAGAGCATTTGATTCTATAACCATTTCTTCAGTGTTTAAAGCATTGGATCATCAAGGCATAAATCCAGGATATTGACATATTCTGAACAATATATATATATATATAATAAATGTAATAGCAACAATTAGACTTACATAATGATACTCAGAGGATTAACATCGACAAAGATATATGTCAAGGTGATTCCATATCTCCAAAACTTTTTACAGCAGTTTTGTGGATTAAAATGGGAAGCTAAGTGAGTAAAAATAAATAGAGATTATTTAAGTTATCTGGATTTTGCAGTTATCAGATGAAAGTAAAAAAGTAGAACTAAAGATAAATCTTAAAAAGATTCAAATAAAGTTGTTCAATGGATTTTTTTCAAAAGAAGAAAATAAAGATTGATAATGATAAGTTAGAAGTTAATAACCACATTTATCTTGGTTCCACTATTAATACAGATGAAAATGTAATGAATGAAATTAATCATAGAATTAAACTTGGTTGGAGTGCTTTTGGTAGAAATAACTTACTATTAAAAGGAAATATATCTATGTATTTGAAAATGAAAGTTTCTAAATGCATTTTTCTAGTTCTTACTTATGAATCTGAAATTTGGATACTTAACAGAAGAACAACACAGAGATTTTGGATCACTGAACAAAGTATGAAGAGATGCATAATAGGAGTAATAAGAAGAGATTGAAAATGAAATACATGGTGAGAGAACAAACAGCTGTTACTGACATCATTGAAAGAATTAAGAGACTGAAGTGGAATTGAACTGGACATATGGGTATAAGAAATGATAATAGATGGACTGTTGAAGTCTTAAACTGAATTCCAGGAGATTTTAAAAGATCTAGAAATAAACCATGTGTGAGATGCATGAATGAAAATAAGGAAGTATGCTGGAATAATGTTGAGAAGAGAGACTGGGGATTGGAGAAGGTGGATTGATATTAGAGAGTCCTTCATCCTTCAGATGATCAATAATGGTTGATAATGATGATGATGATGATGAAACAAGAGCTTAAGCATTAAGGATAGAAAAAGTCGGTGAAGCTTTTGAGATGTGGATTTGGAGGAAAAATTGATACAGTTACCGTTGTAAAATTAAAATTAAACTGACTGATATTGTTCATTTTTTGAATAAATAAATAAATAATCATATAGTGAGTTGTTCAGGTATTTCTGTTAATTTTATTTCTTCATTCAGCTATTTTATTATTTACACTAAACTGCACAGAGTATTAATGAAATTAAGAAAAGAAAATGAATTGTACATAATCTTGGAGAATAAAAAGAAGAAACAGGTGGACTAAGAATATAGGAGTATAATTGGATATATTTTCATGATTACGAAGTTTGATTTAGTAATTTGATGTCTGCAGTTGATATATATCAAAACCTATTATTAAAAGCGTTAAATGTATTTAGAGGCTCCTACTTTTTTTTTTACCGACAGTGTATGCGTTAATTTTATTTTGCACTTATAATATTATCTTGAAACTCATAATTTGATAGTAGAAAATAATAATAATCTAGTGACTTTATTGATCGAGAGTTCAGAAGAAGTGAAAGCAGCCGAATTAACAGTTGGATGCGATCTATGAATCTTAAGCCCCAAGGTCACTCACTACTTTATCTCACTAAACCATGCAGTGCACTGTAGAAAATTGTTTTATATAATAACGTAATTAACAAATATTTTTCTTAATTATAAGCCTTTTTCTGTAACATACATGTACACACACCTAATATATTACTTATTTTATTTTATAGGGAAAAGATTTAAAAATATTTCCGTCATTGTATTATTTGTGAGTCTTTAATAAAGCTACTACTAGCAAATTATATAAAAGTGACCTTAATATTCTATAATGTTCATTTTTACATTTTGAAAGAGTGACTACTCGTTGAAAAGGTGGGGCTGTTGCAAATGTAATGCGCGAACACACGCTTTTTGTTTGAGCACGCTTAACAATAATCTGAAAAAGTTGATTCAGGAATTCAATTAGCAGTAATAAAATTAAAGTTGCCCACAGGATAACAACTAAGTTTGTGAAGGTTCAGCTGGTTGAAAATGTCCTGCGATCGCATTATTCATCTAATAATATATTAGTTATTGTGGGAAGAAGGTGGAAAAAGGAGATGAGGCAAGTGAAATATAAAATCCAGGATTATAAGTAGACACGGTTATGAAAAATGCCAGCCTTTTATATTGTGAATTGGTCATGCATAGACTTCAATTTTCCCTTTCTTTACTGTCATCATTTGCATTCACTTCAGATTGCCTATTAAATAAACGTTTTTTCTCACTTGTGGGAATGAAATAGTTGCCTTTATAGGTTTTTCCATTTTTATCCATCTGTTTATAGAATTAATCAATATTTTAAAAGATTAGGCCAATAATGATTTGTTTATAAAGGATTAGTATTGTGATTAAAATTAATATATCTATATTACTTGAATATGCGCTTAAATTATTTATTTAAAGGAAGCTATGTGAGGGGAGAAAAAATGTTAATCTTTTTTTTAAACATTTATGAAATTAATATATATATATATCTGTATTACTTGAATTTGCGCTTAAATTATTTATTTAAAGGAAGCTATATGAACGGATAGATGCTAACATTTTTTTAAAACATTAAATTTGCAATTTAATTCATAAATTGATAGAAATAGTGAGAATATTTATGAAAAATTAAAATATTTGATTATTACATGTATTATTACAAACTTGTTCTGCGAGTAAGAGCACTTTAAAAAAAGGAAAAAAATCAATTCACTCAAATAGAACTCGGTTACTACATGGATGCTTTATCTTGGCTTGATCTCTCATACAACTAATCATGGAATTATATTTTCATTATAAATATTGATAAATGATTAAATATTAATGTTTGATAATAGATTTGCTAAGCTTGCCTGACCCACACTTGCATATATATATATGCCACTTGAAAACAGTTTCTGATTTCAAAACTCTATAATAAACAATATTTCATCATTGTTAATATTCTGCTAATGTTTATCATTTCCTTAGTACAATTTATATTTAGTTACTTCATTAAGATGCTGATACAGTTATTCTGATAACATTTGGACATTTGATACTGGTATGAAAAAAAAATCTTTTAAATTTTTAGCATTTATTTAGATTGATAATTTAGTAAATCTTATAACAAACGTCTTTGTCATTCATTTGACTTGATTTGTAGCCTCCATTTAGTTTAATTACTTAAGAAATTTATTGCTTAGTTTAATATTTTTTTTTTTACTATCTAATTATGAATTTAATTATCAAAAATCCTTAATAATGATGGATGTTTAAAGAAAATTTTAATCAGTTACTTCCAGGAAGTATATTGAATAACTAACAAATGTAGCTATGATCTTTTGTTTTTTTAACTATAGTAAAACGATACATAAATTGATTTTCAAAGAATTTATGTCGATTTCTGAAATAATTTTTAATCGTTGTTTATTTCTTTTTAGTTTTTAATTGAATACTCCTCATTATAATAAATTTTTAAAAATGTTCTATACATTCATATTTTGTATATAATTCACGTGCAATATTAAAGACAATATAAATAGTATATATATATGAAGAAAACATTGAAAATACTAAATATAAATTACATGTTTATATATATAATAATATAACCTTTACCAGTACTTACGGATAATTTCGACATTAAAATGCATTATCTATATATAATATTAACGCAATAATTACATTTATTAAAAAAATTAGAGTTGCTATGAAATATACATACTCATTAGATTCCTACAATTCAGAGAAACGGGAGGCGAACCCACAACCGTCTGCAACCAACTACTTGCTTGTAAGGCAGCTGCGATGACTTCTCGGCTAACAACGCTTGACAACAGTAATCACATTAAAACTTAACCCCTTTCCTCCACCTTTTCTAATTTTCCTATAAATTTAAAAATATTTTTTTTCCCTTACAATTTTTTATTAAAAGTCAGAGATATTTTTTGTTTTCCTAGCAATAATTGAAAGACAAAAGTGTCATAAGCTATTAAATGTTAATATTTTTTTAAATTTTATTAATAAATTAATTATTAGACAGGATTATATATTTTTAAAAAATCGAATGACTATATATTTGATAGTAACTCTTATTTTTTTAAATATATACAATTATGGCATTAATGTTATATATAATAAATTTTATTGTCCAGAATTATCCAGAATCAGTTTTAATGTTCTGGATTATTTGTAAGTATCCTGTTGTCCTTGACAAGTGTGCTCTGCACCCACAATGCATTTAGGTAATTGTTAAAATTTTTCAATCTTCCTATATAAAATATTATTGCCTCTATATTTCACATTTCAGTGATGAAGTTTTGAGACCTTGTAAAACATATACAGCATAATGAGACAGAAAAATAGGAACCCAATTGTTTAATTACTTTAAAACAAAGCATTAAGTTATTTATTTATTTTTGGTAATTATCACAATTAATTTATAAGTGTAATAAATACTTGTACCACATCATATTATGATTTGATTTTCGAACAATAAGTTGTTTAAAAATAGACAATTTAATAGATATTGTCAAACCATTTAAACTATAATTTTCTGTTATTTTTCTATAACTCTTTTCAAAAATACAATTTATTTACTTATATCATGGATTCTTTTTTTTTTCAAAATACATTGTATCTATATTATATGAAAAGCTGAATTATTTACAAAAAAAATATAAAGATGTTATTGCTTATGATATAGGTTTAATTAAGGAAGTGTTTATATAATTAATTCTGCACTTATTTTAAAGTAATTCAATATTAGAGAACCAAATTTAAAAGCTAAAGGTTCTTCTAATGATTTTTAGCTGTGTAAAATCGAAAAAATTAATTGATGATTATCTGAAGATTTGTGATGATTATAGTTTATTTATAGTTATTATGCATTAGATATTCCCTTCTAATTGACTTGTTAAATGTTATAAAAAATCAATTTTTTATATATTTTTAAGTACATTGAACTATTAATTGTAACACATAACTTAGTATTAGGCAATAAATTGTTTTGAGTGATATTTGTTGATTTGATCAGTAACAGCTATCATAGTAAGATTTGTCATTATTGAATTAAAATAATTCTCTAACCAACTATGTTTGTCTATCAAAAGCAAAACGCCAGTAGATATTTTAGGTCCTTAGTTCTCCATTTTTTCTTTTAAAGGCAAGATTGATGAATAGTTGTCAAATATTATCCATTATCAGAGTGGATTATCTTATCACATTGCGTCATTATCATGTGAGCAGCTTCTTTAAATTTTCTTTTTCTCTCTCTCTTCAATATTCTTGTGTTTTTCCAAATGAAAATTTGTTTATTGATGGCTGAATTCCTAATTATTCACTTATTTTAATCATTTTTCAATGGGCAATCTAATTTGACTGTAGAGATTAGGATTCTTTACTTTAACTATAGCTTTTGAATGCTGTTCTGATATTGTACTGCTCTTTGATCTTATTTCTTAATAATTCTGTGAACTAAATGTTTGATTAAAACTTATTTTGATTGACACTCAGTCAATATGCTATACAACTGAAATAAATAATAAATAAAAATACATTATATTTGAATGAAATTGTTATATTCAGACTTTACTTGGGTATATGAACATCACATGACCATTTAAGCAATTAGTAATTGGTTAAATAAAAAACATAATTTCGAGTGGAAAATGTAGTTCTACTAATGGTCGAAGTTTTAATTTTTCATTCTACATTACTAAAATATAATGTCGTTTTTATTTACTATTTGTTTTCTCTCTCTCTCTCCCCCCCCCCCCCCCCCCCCCCCCCCCCCCCCCCCCCCCCCCCCCCCCCCCCCCCCCCCCCCCTCCCTCTCTCTCTTAGCATTATTTAAGCTGTGCTTAAATGTTCATAAAATAAATGCTTTAAATAAATATTTAGATCAATCTTATAACAAATTTTAGAAGAAACTAGATTAATACTAAATAATGTCCAACTGCTTTATAAGCAAGCTCAAGTGTGTTACATTTTGAATTAAATTGCTGTGTTGTGCAAAGTTTCTATATTCGTATATATGACAAAAAAAAAAAAAATCAGATTTTGTGCAATTTGAAATTACTTTAAATTTTCATTATTCTTCTATAGGGATATTTCTATTCTGTAGAGTTTAACTTATATAATTTTAAATGAATCTAATGTGAACACCTTTTTAGGCATCTTCTTATCAGTAAAGTTTGTAAAATCTTTTGTTTTGTTTTTCTCTACAATTTTTGTTTGTTAATGTGGTTAAATTTTTATTATCTTTTTACAATGCTGACTGATTTTCTTATATTTACGACAATTTTATATCTATATATATTTAACCTTTTTAAAGCTTTGGATTTCTTCTTCTTTTTTTTAAGTATTGTATAATAAAATTTAGGTTTTTCTTTTTAATTTTTTTAACCAGATATAGCTTTAAAATTTGGGCTATTTTTTATTTTATTTTCTCTATAATGCCTTAAAAATAAATATTCATTTATAATAAAAAAGATTGTGGACAGATTTTGTCTATTTTATCACAATCTTATAATGCGATTACAGATATATATATATATCTTTCTTTTTATTATTTTTTTTGTTTTATATTCATTTGATATTCATCATCATGTTACCACTTTTAAACTAATTATTATATTCATATTTGTATATCTTATAATTAATTATACTTTTTAAAGTTTATACATAGTTTTAAGTATATATATATTGTAACCTGATGAAAGAGAAGAGCTATATGTTATTTGCCCACTATGCAAGAGAGAAGAGGATATCATAACCCATATTTTAGAACGATGCAGTTTCCTTCAGGATTGCTGAAACACTATCCAAGCAATATACCAAACTCAAACAACCACTAACTACCCTAATCAGACACATCGTCAATAATGGATATTTCACCACTGTGAGAAGCTCAACCTTCCTTGCTTTCAACCTGTGGCTTACAAGATGTGAAGAAGTATACAACCCCAACAGCATATCTCTATCCCAATCTTATAGGAAGAAACTAAACAAGACAAGAACTCATGATCAACTTCATACACCCCAGATGATCTTCAGGCTGACATGGGAAATGATTGATTTAAATAAATAAAATATGAAAGAGGGCAAGTTGCCAGTGACAAATACTGACAGTAACTATGTAAATGTTAGCATTAATGGTACCTAGAGCAAGGATAGATGAAACTTATATGAAAACAACTAGCTTGGAACAAAACATGCTAAACAATGCTTTAACTGATGTTCAAATAGTGTGGTAGGTTTAGAACTGGAATGATGAGCAAAAGAAAAACTGAATGGGCAGTGATTGCAAGGTTGAACTTTTAGGAAAATACAATCACGACATAGGAAAGATGCCAAGACTATTTTTAGACATTGTAGGACAACCTTTAGAACTACTTTTATAGCAATGTACCCCTCTTATAAATATTTGTTACAATAATAAAGCCATTACTTTAATTTAAAAAAATTATAATCTGATGAAAGAGATCCCCAATCGTAACCTAAAGAGAAAGTTCGATCTAAAAGAAAATGAACAATACTCAGCAGTAACAACAATGTTGCATAACATATAGACTAAACTGTCATGTAATAGATAAGCCCAAATGGGTCTATACAATAAATATCATATGCTATAATGCAATATATAGGGGTAAGCTATTACAATAAATATAATTAAAATATAAAGTAATATTAATAACTTAAGAGGTGGAGAACTCTCAACTCACTCTAGCATAAATAATAAACTCTTAATATTGTGAGCATATGCAATTGGGGTTACATTTAAAATCTTTGCATATGCAATTAATGTTCTATTTAAAATCTTTCCTTTTTTGACATCCACTACAATTACAATTCTTATTATCCATTTTCTAAGTATCTTATTGCTGTCAAGCATTGTTAGCCAAAAGGTCATCGCAGCTGCCTTGCAAGCAAGTAGTTGGTTGCAGACAGTTGTGGGTTCGCCTCCCAGCCGATGCTATGACATATGAAAAAAAAAGTATCTTATTGCTATGATTAAATAAAAACAGTATATTTAGTTTTATAAAATTGAAAAATGTTCTTTTAAATCTTTGCCACTTAAGATTCATCTTTGGAAAATAATTTCATTAAAAAGATAAATTTGAATAATACGATTCTTGAAATAAATCAGGATATCTCAGGGTAATATGATCTCATTTAATCATAAAATAAATTATTTTTGATTCTTCAGATTTATTCTACATTGAATGATATCCTAGTAAACAAAATAAGACATACATTTACCCCTAAATTAATATATTATCACAATTATGGTAATAACAATAATCATATTATTAATTTAAATAAAATAAAACACAATATCTTAATTTGGAATAAGGTAAATTATAATCTAGGATGATATTCAGATATTAAGAATGGGTAATGAGTTTTATAGCCAATCAATCAACTTCCTTAAACATCTTTTAAATTTGAATTAAGTTCTACAATTTAATTTTATTACAATTAATAAATATTTAATATGGAAAATAGTTTTGTAATAAATAAGCACAGTGATCTTTAAATAAACAAATTAAATTGGCTGAAGTGATCCATAAATGACAAATCTAATTATAGCTTTTTATGAAGTAGATAACTTTTTCTTAGATATAATTATAATATTCAAATATAATTCAACAAAGTGATACTTATTAGTTCCAATGTTTATGTACTCTTTTAGAAAATATACTTAAAATAATTTAATATCTTATATGATTATTTAGATTTTGGTTAATATGTGGAATCATTTCTAGTTAACAAATGACTGTGAGAAGGTTCTTAAATAACAAAAAACAAATACATAATCACAAATACTAAATATATTCAGAATCCACATATCCAAAGACCTTTACAAATGTTACATTCTCAAAATTTATGTTAGAAGGATTAAAATTTACATGTTTCATAAAAAAATAATAATAAATTCATTTAGATTAATCAAAATAATGCAGCAGATTAAAATATACTTTCTATTGCTCAATTATCAAAAAGTTCTCACTTATCAATGTATTCATACAATAATCCAGTAATGGAGTGATAAAAAAAGATATATATATTGTCTATTTATGCCTAATATGTAATTATTTTCCAAAATTTGTAAAATGATAATTAATTAAACTCCAATATAGAACATACACACCTACAATAAACTATTCATATCTAAGCTAACCAGGAATGCTATACAGGTAAAAGTGAAATTCCTCAATATCTTGCTAAAAACATTAAAATGCCAGATGAAGTCATGGTAAATATTACACATGCTTTACTAAATATACTACAAACAAAATCCATCTTCAAATAATTAAGTAATCAACATAAAAAGTATGATGGCATAGCTCATAAATTGCACCTACTTTTGAGAATTAATTAAAGATTTAGGACTTTGTCACTAGTCAGGAAAAATAATGAGAATGCATACCAGAACAAAATATTAAATAGGATTGCTTTAAATAAGAGAGAGTCTAAGCTACAATATCCAGACTATATGAATATGTATGCTAGCAAGACAATAAATAATAAGAGATAATGCTACCATCTCTTGAAAAATAATCTAGTAAAATAATGAGACTAACACTACCATCTCTAAATATACTGGAATAAATGAGAATTCTTAAATAGAGAAATTAAATCTATTATCTCTAACAAAATACTATAGGTAATAAATGTGAAAGATGATAAATAATAATTACTAATGCCAAATATGGATCCATTAACATTAGGCAATAAATAAGCATAAAATATATAATAGAAACATACATCTACTTATTATGCATACAGAATACACCCTTATAAATAAATGATTCATATGAAAAGAGAACATTTCAAAATATGCAAATTTAAAAGATTACCATTCTGAGACCTATAAGTCAAAATATTTCAAAGTATAGCATATAAAATAATATGTACCTGAAATAAAACATGGTATGCAAAAACATAAATATAAACAAAATTCAATATTTTACTATTTAAAATAAAAATTCTTCTATTTCTTCTGTCTTCATTAACCATTTGCCATTAAACTGGAACATGAATAGGAGAGTTTGGCAACAAAGTTGTGGACAGAAAACATATCCATCATAAAAAGCAATATAATTAAAATATAAAATCTAGAAGATATAAGTACTTTCTGGATATCCTTAATGAAAATTTCAGGGAATTATGCTAGCAAATGATCAGATACATATATGACCGTCCAAAAGTATCCATGAATTTAAATTACAATATATGTTTATTAAGTTGCAATAAATAGTTCGCTAGTATTTAAATTCAATTTTCCAAATTAATCCATCATACAAATTATCCTAATTTGTAATAATAATGAGAATATTTTATAGAAGAATATTTCTCTTAAATCATATTCACCCAACATTATATAAAGTATTTTCAGGAGAAAAATACTTATTTCGAATGTTACATTCATAAATATAGTAGTCTCCATAACAATGTTTGGGGAGAGAAACACGGGATTTAAATATTATTGCAGGCATTACAAAATAATTAAAATGCAGAGAAATAATTTAAATTCATTCAAATATGCCATTTTTCAGGTATATTTTATATATCTTTTATCAAATGAAAAAGTTAAATTTCACATAATATTTATTAAACAGTTTATGGCAAGTTTATTTTTATCCCCCCCCCCATATACACACACACTTTGAGAAAATGATTTCTTTCTTTCAAGGGAAGGGAAACATAAACAGTCATAATAAATAAATTCTTTCATGCTGTTTTCAATTAACAATATAATGTTTGGGATTATAATAAGAGTACAAAATAATTGTTCATTGATGTATAATATTATAAAGTTAAATATTTCTTTTGTAGACTTAAATAAATTCATTAAACATCTGATAAAAGACATGTTTCATAAATAATTTCTTAAACATCTGACAAAAGACATTCATCATAAAACTATAGTTTTTATCCTATGAATTAAAAGTTCTTTACCATAAGTAAATAAATTCTGGATAATATTTAATATAAAATGAGTGTTTTAATTAAAGTATCAGGAAATTATTATTTTTAATCTCATTATTTTCACTAAGAATTTTAAATATATTATGACAAATTTAAGTTAGACATTCAAATATGCTTTGAAATTGACAGTAAATCTTGTTATTATAGTGATAAGGAATAACCATTGAAGCCTCCCAGTACAAAAATTTTGAAGATAATATATTTTAAACAATATAATAATTAGATGGTATTACCAATAACGCTGGCTAGAAATGAAGATTTTAGTTTCTTGGAGTTTAAATTCAGACAAGTGTGCCCAGGTATAAGTTTAGCCTAACATAGTTAAGCTAAGAAATAATAAAATTTGAATAAAATTACAATTTTAAAATATGACTGCTATAAATTAAACAATTGAAGTGAAGTGAGAAATATAAAGAAGTAATAGTCAGTTGTCAATTTTACCTTATTTACAGTAGTAATCATGTGATCATTTTACAATACTTCTCATTAATATTTTAGTTCGAATCCTTGATCTAATGTAATTATGGAAGATTACCAACTAAAAAATAATTATTATTCAATTTTTTTTTAATAAGTCAATTTTACATTGTCTAGACAAATAAAAATGAAAGCTTTGTTAGCCAAGAGGTGAGTGCAGTGGTTGCAGGTTTGCCATCTGGCCAATACTATGACATATGAAAAAAAAATTTACTCTACAGTACAATAAAATAATTACTTAAAATTACAGACATCAGGTTAAAACAAAATATTACATAATGATATTTACATTATATTTTTAATAAAATAAACATTAGAGATAATGTTTAATACACTTATTTATCCTTGTTTTAGTCTGAACAAGTTTTTCAGAATAGATTATTTAAATTGTTGTTTTTTTTAATTAGACATTAAATAATATTTTAAAATGAATAATATTAAATTAGATATATTATTCAATCATTCAACATTCACCTATCCATTGTTTTAAAATCATATCTTCAATTATTAGTTTTATTAAAGTCTATACAAATAAATTTAAAATATTTACCTAGAAGACTATGTGTTAAAGTTAAAATGAATTAAAAAGTTATACACTTAATTTAAGTACCAGCAAACTAAAATATAGATTTGAACCTAGTTTCTTAATCTTAAAAATTAAAACAAGTATTTTGAAAGATTTAAACTGTTAAATTAGGAATAAATTAATATTAGTAACTTGAAAATGCACTGTTCAATCATTTAATCTATCAGTTATTTAAAATTTAATATTTTAGTATGATAAGCAGTTATTTTAGCTTAGAAAATATTATAACTTAAGCTATCAAAATTATTTTACAGCTGTACAATCTATAAAATACTGATATAGTAACTTTTCTATGAAAAAAAAAAGTATGATATTATAAAACTGTAATAAAATCTATTGATTACAGAATTAAACTATATAATTCTTTTTTTAGTTATCATAACACAAAACCTGACTTGGCATTTAGCTTCTGACTAAGCTAAAGGTCACAATATAGAAAACTGTCATTTGTATTTATAGTTTTTTAACCTTATGTTATTTATACCGGTTTTAAATAAAACATTATAAAGCAAAATCTTGTCCAATAGTTCCCAAACTAAAACATTGCAGGATCATCTTACAGATATGCACACACATATATATTATAATACCTTTATCATTAAACACTCATATAATTTGAGCAACTGTTTTCTAAATATGATCTATATAACAATCTGACTATTGTACATGCATCAGTGTTTGCATGAAGCGTATTTCTGACTTGAATTTAGGTATACTTTATTCATATCTTGGCACTCTCAAACTAGAATCCAGCTTAAAACTATCATAAATTAGCCATTTATGTGATTTAAAAATAATATATTTAATACTGAAATACAAATATCATATATATTTAACCTAGATGTAATTAAAAGGATTTGAACCCAGACTTTCAAGCTTCCCACAATCCTTCATTCCATCCAATATAACTGATACACATGACCACATACATGTGAAAAAGATAAATGATCTCCAGTATACATATTTCATGCTAAACCAGCACTCATCAGTGGGTCAAGATCATCATCCCCCCCCCACATATAAACAGTCTTTGATTTATATTAAAATAACAAATCTACCTATTTTAATGGACAGCTTTCAATCTTCTCCACTCTTCAACTCTTTAGTCCAATATCATGGAAAATCTAAAGATGGAATGCTCAAAGCTTTGATGATCCCAATATTATAGATTTACTCATATTGACCTTAAATCAATCTGACCCTTCATACGTAGGGCCTTAATATGTCCATTTAAATACAAAGAAGAAGGATGATATGCAGAATACATTTTGAATAAGTAATATTGAAATACAAGTATAATTTATATACTTAACCTAGATATAATTAAAGCATATTTGAACCTAGATTTTCAAGCTCCCCACATATGAGAAGTCATTGACTATGTTTTTTTCTTCTTATTATTATTTAATTAAATTAAATTATTATTATGTTTTGTAAAATATTTATTCATTAATTACCTCTTTTTTCAATTTTGTTTTATTTTTTTAAACAGGATTTTCAGTTTTTTAAATATATTTTAAATTTAAATAAAAAGATATTTTGGAAAATCTGTTGAATTCACTGTCTGAGGTAAACCTGTGATTTGATAAAATATTTATTTTGATATTGGCTTATCATTTAAAATTTATTGATCTTATTATCAATAGCAATCATTATTAATATATGATCTCATCAATTATCATGTTAATTCATTATCCATGCATTATAAGATGAAAAAATATCTACATTTTATCCAGTGTTATCCATGAAGATTTATGATGATAGTATTTTAGTTGTCTAATATATAAATACAAAGTTTAATCCATTTCTTGTATCTCTTTTCTTCACATCACACAAGTAAATTGCCTTATTTCATCCATTCATTACATGTGGTTTTTAAAATATTTTTTACAATCTTTTGGAATTTATTTTAAAACTTCAATTTTCCATCTATTCTCTTTTAGCAATATGTCCAGCTCATCTCTATTTCAGTCTCTTAATTTTATCAGTGATACATGTTTGTTCTTTCACCCATATATTTTGTATTTAATCTTTTCTTGTTACTTCTAATGTATATATATATATGAAAACATTCATGTCAATACATGTATACATATATAAATAGCAATCTTTAGAGTGTATATAAATATATTGAACCATAAATAAAGATGGGATTCCATCTTTATTGTTAAAAGGAGGTTGCCTTGACAACAGTTTGAGATTGTTGGTTGTTATTGATATTGGGATTGACTAAGTGTTGACTGGTTTTAATGATCATTTATAAACTCATTTAATCTTGAGCATTATTACATTTTATTTAAATAATACTTTGGATGCAATTTAAAAATTATAATTGCAGTTTATAATGTTATAAATGACATTCGGAATAGATTATATTTATCTGTTTAAGGAGGTATTTTTAAACTTCTTTGAACCAATAATTTCAATGTATGTGGTCAAGTTGCAATCTTTAGTATCTACATAAATATATTGTATTATAAATAAAAGTGGCATTTCACCTTTATTGTTAAAAGAAGGTTGCCTTGACAACAATTTGAGATTGTTATTGATATTGACATTATCTAAATGCTGACTGGTTTTGATGATTACTTATAAACCCATTTACCCTTGTCCATTATTAGACTTATTTAAGTAATACTTTGGGTGCAATTTGACAATTATAATTGCAGTTAGTAATGTTATAATTGACTATTTATTAGTCTGCATTTAGAATAGGTATATATTTGCCTGTTTAAGGAGGTAAACTTATTTGTATCAATAATTTCAATCTCTGTGATCAAGTTGCAATCTTTAGTGTCTATATAAATATATTAGACCATACATAAAGATGTGATTCCACTTTTATTGTTAAAAGGACTTTGCCTTGATAACAGCTTGAGATTGTTGATTGTTATTGATGTTGGGATTATCTGGTTTTAATGATTATATTTATAATACTTCATTTAATGTCTAAAGTTTCTGTATTGCTCTTCTATTAACTATTCAAATGTTAGATCAATAAGTAAAAACTGATAAAACATTCTTTTTCAAATAGGCATTCCATCCAAATTTAATTCATTATCAATTTCAACTATTATATTTCCATTTGTATTAACAAACTGCGCACGATATTCATCCTTATTCTTCTAATTCATGATCATCAATCTTTAATTTCTTCTTCTGAGAAAATTCACTAAACATTATTTCTAGTTCTATTTTTTTACTTTCATCTGACAATTATTCCAACATTTCTTGTAACTTTGAAACATTGCATTATCTTCAAAAACTAGATGATTTAAATAATTTTCATTTACTTTTACTTCTTTAGCTTTTCATTTTAATTCTTGAAGTACTTCTTATAAAATTGCGGTAAAAAGTTTTGGAGATATGGAATTATTTTGTTGTACATCTATCAGGGTTAATATTAATATCATCACATAATTTAATTGCTACTGATACATTTTGATAAATATTCTTTAGAATAATTTTGTAACCAGAGCCTATATCTCAATAATCCAAATCATTAATTACTATGGAAATGCTTATAGAATCAAATGCCTTTTCATAAATTTAAACACAAAGCATAATGATAACTTATATTCATTAGTCCTTTATATAATTTCTCTTAATATTTGTAGTGTTTCACTGTGCTAAAATCATTTTTAAACTTAGCTTGTTCTTTACTTTGGTTAGAATCCAAAGTTTAATGTAGGCGAGTTGTGATTATCTTGATAGAGAATTTGTTAAAACTGACAGAAGATTGATAGATCTACAATTTCTATTATTTTTATTATCATCTTTCTTAAATTCTAATATCAATACTATATACTTCCAATCTTCTGGTATATCTTTATAATTCAGACATTTGGTTTACAGTTTTGCCAACAATTTGTTTATTTAAGCCAATAAACATCACATGACATCACTTCTTATGCTTGTGTATAACTGTTTTACAACAGGCAAAACTCACTATACATAATGCCACACACAGCAAGCTAGAGTAATCAATGGATGCCAGAAGGTTTGTGCATAAAATCCCCATCTAGTGCCTACTCATCCAAAATCCCCAGACTAGTTTGTGGTTTGTGGCTTCATCAGTGAGGAGCCTTGGATCTTGGTGGGTTGCATTAGATCCTAAGATCTAGCTGCAGTGCTCTCAGATCCAAGGCTCCACACTGACAAAGGCCACAAGCCAGAAACTAGTCTGGGGATATTGGATGAGTAGGCACTAGATGGGGATTTTATGCAAAAGCCTTCTGGCATCTATTGATTACTCTAGCTTGCTGTGTGTGGCAATATGTATAGTGAGTTTTGCCTGTTTTAAAATTTGTTTATTTCCTCACCTGTTTCTTTTAAAATGTTAGTAATAATTCCATCATTTCTTGGATATCAGTTCCTTCAGTTTTGTAATATCCTGGTTCTTCTCTACAGGCTCATTGATTTTTTTATTGTTTTTCTTTTCTTTATCCAATTGCATTAATTCCTCATGAGTTCATCCTTCTATGTATGATTGAAAAAAACTTTTTAATGTTGTCATCATCAACCTTTTATCAGCATTTTTATCCAAAGGGTTGACAAAGTATAGCCATACTTGTTGAAGTTAGTATAGCTTAAAGATTGAGATGATTCTTTGATTCATAGTGTGAAGAAGTAATATGGTGTTCAATGGTATTAGTTGCTGTTATGATTGGAGTTGAAAATGTGCTTTAAACTTTAAAAATAAAAATTCAAAATCAATTGAAAAAAATATGTGGTTTGACTGTGCAAACATACAGAAAAATAGACCGAGAAAGGAAGGGCAAGTTTGCATTTGAGAATTTTCTATGCTCTTCTGCAAAATTAGTGTTCTTAAGCGATACGTATGCGTATATAGAATATTATTTTTTCTCTCAATGATGATCTTTATAAATTTTGGCGAACCTTTTATTCCTTAATTTAATATGAATCAAAATAAGCCGAATATTTTATTTACTATTTTGTGGCTTTTTATAGTTTTTTAGATGCATGACATATTTTCTATTGCAAAGATATAAAATTCACAATACATATAATGGACATTTATAACAGCAGTCCGTGTATTATTAACGTTAAATACATTTTTTTTACTTGCTTCTCCAAAAACTTTTATCATCTAAAACTTCAATCTTTGGAAGGCAGCAACAAGGATTCCTATGAAATCGAAAGAGAGGCTTCGTTACTAGTCTAATCGGTTATCATGTTCATCCTATGCAATAAACTTTACTATTGACATTTAGTAAAAATAAAATATTCACAGCAGGGAGTCGAGAAAAATCCTATTATCCAAAAATATTTTCAAAATTGTTTTCAGACAAGACGTCTCTTGGAAAGCTATTTATCGTCTATCCAATTTTTGCTTTTTGTTTCTCAAGAAACTAATTTTCATTACTGGACATTTAAGACTATCTTCAATAATTTATTCTTTGAAAAAAAAAAAAAAAATTGAAACAATACAATAGATAAATAAATACTTTAAATCCTTAAATATTTTATTTGTAATTAATTATTTTATTCTTCTCTTTTAAAATTAAAAATTGACTTTTATATAAATCTGTCATATTAGATTTTAATCATTTTGATTATATTTGATTTATTAAAATTTTAATTAGAAATATTTTGTATAAATATAGAATGATTTTCATTGTCAGAATGCGAAATAATGCACACACATCTTTACAACAAAAGGATTTGATCTTATTGGATAAAGTCATAATTTAGAGCACGCAAATTTTAGTTACTATATAAAATAAAAATGTGATCTACGCTCAAGTTTCTTTTTTTGGTCTAATTTCAATATAATTTTTATTTATTTTAATTTTTATATTAGCGCTATGAAATCCATTTCACTATAAGCATAATTGATTAATATATATATGAGTTTTTTTTTTAAAAAAACTACCTATTTAATGTTGCTGTTTTTTTTCCTCTTCCATATGTCATAGCATCGGCCGGGACGCGAACCCACACCCGTTTGCAACCAACTACTTGCTTGCAAGGTGGGTGCGATGACCTCTCGGCTAGCATTGCTTGACCTATTTAATGTTGTTGTGCAAGGTCATTATGATATTTGGTTAGGCATGCTTATGATCTAAGTTCAAATCCAGAGAGATATTTTTTAAATCAACTAGTACTTAACATTCAAACTCGGTATTGTTTCATATCTCTGGCCATATCCAATTCAGGTGGCCATCTCCTAGTAAAAAATAAAACAAGCTCTAAGGAGACTTCTTCGATAATTTTTCAATGAAAACAATGAAAGAAAAAGCATACTCATTAGACTAACCAGTTATCTAGTGAAGATTTTGATATTTTTCATTCTTGTTTCAATTTTTACTTAAAATAGCTAGATAATCTTTACCAATTTTTAATTGGCTAGTTGGTTGGATTTTCTTTGTACCATTATTTGATTAAAAAAAAAAAAATCTGAGTTATTCAGACTGGATTCAAAATACAATATGTAAGTCAAATAATATACTATGAGATATTGATAAGAAGTGGTTATCTGGCATTTCTAAACTGAAAGATAAAACAAACATTGTCATACTGAAGGGAATTTAATAATAATAATAAATGTTTAGTCTAAAATTCTACATCTGGGGCAAACACATATAACATATGAATATGCTTCATTTTCCAGTTATGCTTGTGTTTTTTTAACTTCACAGAATAAAATATCTTATATCATTTTGAGTTAGACACAGCTTAATGTAGAGTAGGCACCCTACATGCTTTAGTGCATTGATATGAGGATGGACTCAGAAGCTAAACCCCTATTATTTTCTAGAATAAATTTAAAGATTGCAGACATGTTGAATTGTTAAATAGTAGTATGTTTTAAATATTTATATTTTTAATTCTTCTCTGGTTCTTAACTGAATTGATGAATTCAAACAGATTACTTAGCATATTGAAATTTGTTGTTGTTGTTCAGCTTTGTGTCAAAAGTTGTCATTGCTCTATATAAGGTGACAGTCTGTTTCTTTATTTGACTGACATTACATTTTATTTCAAATTTTGCTTTTAGATTGAATATCCTTTCTCCATATTATCATTCATTTTCTGATTATTTTTCTTTTTCAGAAATACATTTTAGTTTGTTCTTTGTTTATGAGATCTTTCATTATTTCATTTGTGTTAAACCCCTAAACACCACATGATCACTATTTCTTATACTAGCACATAACTGTTATTAAAACAGGCAAAACTCTCCATACAGTAGTGCCACTCAGTGCCAAACACAATAATGGAAGATTGCATTAGATCTTAAGATCTAGGTGCAGTGCTCTCAGATCCAAATCTTCTCACTGATGAAGGCCACAAGCCAGAAATTAGTCTGGGGATATTGAATGAGTACACACTAGATGGGGATTTTATGCACAAGCCTCTGGAATCTATTGATTACTCTGGTTGGCACTGAGTGGCACTACTGTATGGAAAGTTTTGCCTGTTTTAATAATATTTCATTTGTGAATGGTTAGAATATATTGTGAGTTCTAAAACAATTTCTTTTATGAAGACACACATAAAATCTTTCTTACAGTAAAATGCTTTGTATGTGTTTATGATGTATAATGTATTTAGAGCTCATTGAATTCATTTGCAAACAATTTTGCAATATATAAGGCAAATATTTTGCTTTTGTATTTCTGTATTGAGTGCATGTTTAAAACTAATATATTTATTATACTTCTTATGTTTTTTTTCTTTTGTGCAGAGTTGAGCAAACATATTTCATTCTGAATAACAAATTATTCATTCCATTTTTTCCCACTAGATTTTCTTTGAGTTTGGTTAGAAATGTGTCACTGGGAGTTATGTATGGTGAGAAAGCAATCCTGATTTATTGCAGTCAATAATTCTTATATACTTATCCTAATCTGGCTTTTAAATAATTCTCTGCAGAACACATGTATTATAATAGCCTATGAAGAAGAAACAATACTCACTAGTTTTGTTAGATATTTTTGAGTAATATATAGTCTTTCCACTCCATATAAGGCAATTATTATACGAGGAGTTACCATATCAGTAATCATCATTTTTGTACTCATTATTTCAATTATTAATCATTTATTCTCTATAACAACTCTTCAAAAAAAAAAAAATGAAACTTTTTTAAAATTGTGTACAATATTTTTTTAAATGGCAGCCATTTTGTAAGATGGTGATGTAAAATAAAATATCAACATTCACATTTATAGATTAAAAATTACAGCATGGTTCATTATATAAATAAAAATATTTTCATTGTACTGTATATTATGTAATAATAAAAAAACAATTAAAATAAATAAAAATATGATTTTCATTCAGTATCTTTGCGTGGCAGTCTGTACTATAATTATAAACATAAACAACAACAATATGAGTTGTTGTTTATGTTTTATGTATTCGATTTTTATTCAGTACTCTCATAATTTAACTGTAGTATAATTTTTGACATCTTAGTTTTGACATCTCTAAGATGTCGGAAGGTTTTATTGCAAACAAAAAAAAATATCAACAGAAAACGTACAAATTGCACCAATACATAAATAAAAATAAACTTTGATCATATAAAACAAAATGTATTGAAAATAGATTTTAAAATAAGTATAGAATACTACATTAATTAAAATATATTTATTAACTTAATTTTTGTTTAATATTTTTGTAATTCATCATTCCAGCCAAGGAAAAATGTTGCCATTATAAATCTAAATAATTTTCATTAAAAAAAAGGTGGGACTATTTAAAGTATTGTGCAGTTAATAATCAACTTAATTTTTTAATCAATATTCTTATAAATCATCTATAGCAGGATTTCTGAAACACTTTAAGTAATGATGGATTTGATTACAAATTTAAAAAATGTTAGCAAAAAAATAATAATTATGTGTGTTATTAAAACCGGCAATCAACTATAAATACAATTCTTTATTATGAAATAAAATACAATTCTTGATGCAATTTTTGTTTAATTATGAATGCATTAATAAATAGAGTACTTGATTTGTTACGACAATTTATATAATGCTGGAAAAAAGTAAATCGAAATTTTTTCATGTCTTATAGCATCGGCTGGGAAGCGAACCCGCTAGCCCGGGACAACTTCTTGTAAGGCGGCTGTGCTGACCTCTCGACCACCAACGCTTTTTATTGGTTAAATAATTATAAAAACAAAAGACATTTATATTAGAACATAGAATGCACCAAACCTAAATTTTAAAATGTATATTACGTTATCCTAATTTTTTTTCTTAGTGTTTGTTCAGGCTTTGTTTTAATTTAATAAATTTAACATTCAGCGAATATCAATCTTGTTCAATATAGTAATTTCAAAAGAGCTATCAAAATATAAAATTATCATTTTTTAAATCATAGCAATTGAAATATTCTTATTTCACACTATATTTACACATAGGTTAGTATATATATAATCAAAATTACTCCAAATTCAGAACTCAAACAGTCTAGACAAGAAAATAAACTCTAAAACACTATCACTGGTTTCACTGCTACAAGTAGACTTGTCAAGTGTAAAGAACTACAAAATGACAACATATTTAAACTAAACATTACCCACAATTCTTTATTTCCCATACACCCTTAATATTAAAAGAACTTTTAAATAAGTTAATTGCTTCAGAATCGTATATTTTAAATCATAAAGATTCTTTAATTTTTCTTTTTATTTCATTTCTCTCAAAGAAAACTACCTTAACTTTATCAAAATTAATAGTGTGGCCTGTATTTTTTTTTATATAAAGCAGAACTAAGATATTTGTTTCTAACCTACTTTTATGTACTTTTATTCTTTCATTTAAGCTCAAACTACTCTGATCTATATATACCTTCTTAAAAAAACAAGGGATCATATACACTATTCTAGGAATAGTATTTCTATTAAAATTTTCCTTTGTATTATTGAAAATGGGCAAAAAGTTTTAGACTTTGTGGCTACTTTTTCCAATGTATAAATATATAAAATGCACTAAAAATGCATGAACACACAAAGCTGAAGACAAAAAAATCTTAGTACTGTAGGTTGATATAAACTAAATATATGTATCTAAGTATGTGGATAAGTGCTTTCAATGATTGAGGTCCTCATATTTATAGCCATCTTGTAAATAAACAGGTTAGTTAAAAGCGATACAAATTTATGTAAATGAGGTAGTTAAGTATTCCTTTTCATGGAGATCTTATAACAAGAGTCTTTTCTCTTTATAGAGGTGTTATCTTTAGTGATAAAGTAAGCTTACTTTCTCTTTCTCTTAAAATTGTTATCTTTAGTGATAAAGTAAGCTTCCTTTATTTTTCTCTTAAGATCGTGTCAGTTTTTGTAATTTTCTTAATATATCTATTAATATGCTTAATAAAATGATTATTCATTAATTATCATCTTCTTTTTTTTTCAATTTTATGCTTCCTTATTGGATTTTTGAACATTTATTATATATTTTGAATATAGAGTAACAAATTAAATATTTTTCTATAGAAAAACATTATAATTGCTTGTTTTCTTGTATGAAATTATTAATTTATAAGGCATTGGTGGAACAAATGAATTTTTTGTCCAAAGAAGAAGCATATGTGCAGTATTTAAAAAATATGTAATTTTTTAAAAATATTTTAATGTCATAATTAAATTTTATTTCTACTGTTTTTATAAGACTAATCCCCTCTCCTCCCTTTTTTCGCCATTACTCATAATATACAATATGTAAATGTATTAATTATATGTAATTTTTTAAGAGCAGATATTCGATCTATTTATTTTATACCATTTATTTTTAATTTTAAGTAATCAATGAACAACATATGGCAATACTTCAGTCACATGTCCTGATTAGTTTTGGCTAATGATCTTTTTTGCTAAGAAGTTTTGGGTTTACTCCCTTCACCATTATTCAGAAACTTGTTTGTGTGTGTTGATTATACTATAATTATTGATTGCATATGTTATAGTATGTGTTTTTTGAAGTAGAGTGAATGATTATCTGCTATTGAAGGATATTATATTGAATAAGCAGAGAAAGTCATATGACATTTTCCTGAAGGTTTGTGATGATGGTGTTCTAGTTATAGTTTTATATTGGACTATTTCCATCATCTAATATGTGTACTGAATGTCTTTAGAAAAAGTTAACTTTATTTAAATATTCCAAATACATTGAACTGTTAGTAATAGCACATCAAACAGGTGAATATATGCACAATGTTTCAAGAGGTAATATTCTTCCCTATTCTTCAGGTGTTGCTGGCCTGACCAGTGACTAGCATGGGATTTAAATCTGGATCCTTAGATTCTTGAGTATTGAATTTTAAGGTGATGTTCTAACCAACTAAACCATCCTGCTGAAGGCAATAGTCTGTAGAAATTTCATATACTTTTCTATGAAGTTCCTCCTGATTTCTCCACTTTTCTAAGAGCAAAATTCATTAGTGTTTTGCATACATTATGTATAATCGCCCTAGCTTGGCTTATGGGATTTTTTGCCATTGTCATGGGAGCAGCTTCTTTAAATTTTTTTCTTTGTACCTTTTCTTCTCTATCCAATAATTTTGTATTTTCCCAATTGAACATATGTTCATTGGCACATACGTGGTCTGCTACCTTAGACACATCTGTTTTCTCTTCTAATCATCAGTTTGTGTTCTTGCAAGTATTTTTCAATGGGATGACTGGTCTTCCCAATATATGTTCTACATTCGCATGATATTTCATAGATTCAGTTTTTTTCTTTTCAGTATTTCATGTTTAGGCTTTGTAGATGTTAGAATTCCTTGTAGTGTGGTATGGCTCTGCAAAGCTGTTTTGTTGTTATACTGATTGCAGATTTTTCTTAATTTGTTGGCTATTTTTGGATCATATAGGTATACTACAGTACCAATAATTGTCTTTTCTCTTGATGGTTCTTTTTGTTGTCTATTTAATGTTTTCTTAATAACAGCTGATGGATAACCATTTTTGATAAGTGTATATTCTATAAAAAAAATTTTTTTTCAAATCACTGGTTTCTGAATAAACTTCTTTTATCCTGTTCCACAGTGATAGTATAACTCCATGTTTTGTATTTCTGGTGTGATTGGATGTATAGGCTATATATTTTCCTTAATGTGTAGGTTTTCGGTAAACTGTAGTTTTGATTTTGCCATGAGGAAGTCTTGTCATAAGAACATCTATGAATGCAAATTTTTGTTCTTGTTCTGATTCTCTTGTGAATTTAATTGAAGGGGATATATCATTGATGTGTTTCCAGAAAGTTTGTAGCAGTGTTTCACCATGTGGCCCTACAACAAATGTATCATTTACATAGCGAAGCCAACCTTTAGGTGGATATGAAGTAGTTTTTATGACTAAGGTTTCAAGTTCTTCCATGTAAATATTGTTAATCAGGGGAGACAATGGTGAGCCCATAACCATTCCTTGATTTTATTGGGAGAATTCTGTGTTCTATTGAAAGTAAGTTGTTTTTATGCAGAATGTTAATAGTTCCATTATACTATCAACAGGAAGAGCTGTTTTGGATTGTAAACTATTATTACCATTTAATCTTTTCCTTACAATAGACAATGCTTCTTCACATTGTACATTTTGTGAATAAATTTTCCACATCAAAGCTTACCAGTAAATCAGTTCTTTCAATTTTCATGCTCTTGTTAATTGTACAAAGTGTTTAGAATTTCTGACAAGCACTGGGTCTTGTATGCCAAAGGACTTATAACTTTGAGAAGAAATCTTGCCAAATTTGACAAGGAGAATCTCTAGAACTAATAATAAATCTTAATGGAACATCATCCTTATGGATTTTAGGTAGACCATAAAGATGAGGAATTTTGCTGAAATATGATGTTATTTTACTTTTTTCTGAATCAGTGAAGTACTTGCAATGCTTTCTGAGTAATGCTTGTTACTTTGTTTCCGTACTTGGTATCGGATCTTTTGCCATTTTTCTATATTGGCCTGCTATAAGGAGTTCTTGTATTTTGTTGTCATAATCAGTTGTATCCATTACAACTGTTGCATTGCCTTTGTCAGCAGGGAGAATAATTATATATTTATCTACTTTGAGAAATGTAATTGCTCTCCTCTCACCATAAGATATGTTTGACTTCAATTTTTGTTGCTTGTCAAATGTTATTTTTATTCTCCAGCATAATTCTGCTGCTTCTTCTAAAGGCAATTTTTTGAATGACTTCCTTGGTGGCTGACATTATATCTAATAAAGGGATATTAGATGGTGTTATGGCAAAGTTTAATCTTTTAAGAACAGAAATTTCAGTATCTGTTAGATGTGTAGAACTGAGATTTTTAACAGATGATGTTGATACATTGCTTGGTACATTATGATTTGTTTATGCCCATGTAGGTTAGCAAGTTTCTTCTTTTGGCATTCTTTTATTTTTCCATGTAATGTAGAATATGATTTTCTTACTGCTTGAGAAACTCTCATGTAGTCTTCATCAGTTATTTTATTTTTTAGAAAACATTTCTACATTATTAATGGAATGCATTGTTTGATACTTAAAAAACCTTTGAGAATTTATTCTTTCTTTTAACTGAGCTTCACTGGCTCTCTGAGTAATTTTCTCAGTTCTCTAAAAGTGAATTGGAGGTTTTAGTTGCAAATCTTTAGGAATTATTTCTTCAGATTTACATTTACATAAGAAAGTTAAATGATATTTTGCTATTTCTGATATATTTTTTATACCAAAAATGCCAACTCAATTAGCCAAGATTTTGTTAAGGTTAGAAGTATGTTTAAATGCCCCCTCCCCTCACAATTTGCAGTTTTCTTAGGATCATGATAATTACTTCTGTTAACATCACCTGATCACCATCTCATACTAGCACATAATTGTTGTAAACAAAGGCAAAACTCTCCATACAGTAGTGCCACCTTGTGCCAACCAGAGCAATCAATGGATGCCAGAAGGCTTGTGCATAAATTTCCTATCTAGTGCCTACTCATCCAATATCTCCAGACTAGTTTCTGGCTTATGGCCATCATCAGTGAGGAGCCTTGGATACAAGCCTTCTGGCATCCATTGATTACTCTAGTTGGCACAGGGTGGCACTACTGTATTGAGAGTTTTGCCTTTGTTATATCCATTTAAGTATTTTTAATTTTTACAATTATGGTAGTTAATACCAGCATGATCTCTTCTCTACTCTTTTTTATATCTAATGTAATTTTTTTCATTTTTTGCAAGCATTTGTTTTATTTAAAATTCAAAGCTTTTTTAAAGCAAATACTATCAAATGTACTTTAAGCTATTTTTATATTTTAATTTATTATATATTTTATTTTGATTAATGGATAATTCCATATTGTGATACCTATTAAAAACATTGGCCCATAAGTAATATATATTTTTTAATATTTTTATCATAGCTAAATATGGTAGTGACACTTTCAAATCTAAAATTTAAAATATTTTGTACAATATTAGTCAAGATATAGGCATTTGAAAATTTATCATCTTTATCAAATGAAAGCTATTTTGAATTATGAACCAATGTCTGTAAGAATTCTGATCTGATTTAAGTTCAAGAATTCTGATATCAAATTGAAGTTGCTCATATTAAGATTCTATGTGTAATGTCTAAACAGTAATAAGTTTCCTTTTTTTAATTTACAAGTAAAAATGAAAATTTCATGTTTATTTTAAGGGATAATTAAAAAAAAAATCATTTTTTTTAAAAAAGATTTTTGTTAGAATCTGTAAATAATGAGTAATCTAAGTTGAAAAAAAATTTTAACTGAAAAAATTTCCCCTTATACATTATAAAATGTGTATTATTAAACAGTGAGTAACTTATAGGATAGTTGTCATCAAAACAGGAAAATAATGAAATCCATTATACTGTTCTTTAATATAAATTATAATCAATAATAAAAATCATATATAATAGCTATACATATATATGAATAGTAATTATATATAAAAAGCCTTTTTCTGCACATGGTTTTGTGCTCTTTTCAAATGTTAATAATCTATTTTAACGTTAATTAATTATTGCAGATAGAACACCATCTAGTGCAGTGGTCTTCAACCACTGGTCCGCGGCCTGGTGCCGAGCCATAGAAGTTTTTTGCTGGTCCGCGATAGACTGGCAAAACAGTTTTAATAACAAATAATAAGACTTTAAACTTTTAATTAATATAAACAATTTTTATTTATTTTTTTCATCGCATTTTACCTGATTAAAAAAAAAGAAACAGAACAAAATCTAATCAGTCATACATAAATTAATTTGTTTTTTCTAGTTATCACAGATGTTTATGAGGGGGGGGGATAGAATTAAATTTTTTATTATTTTTCTAAAAAAATTCAAAATTAAAAAAAAAAATTTTATTATATAAACTCCATATATATATAACTTCATCTAAGGCTAAGCTGTTTACATCTTTAAGAAAATTTATCTATAGACTTCTGCTGGTCCATGAAACCTTATCCTTATTTTTGCCGGTCTGCAAAACCTTATCCTTATTTTTACTGGTCCACAGGTGTGAAAAGGTTGAAGACCACTGATCTAGTGTTCTATAATGCAAGTAAAATAACAATTACAAAATAAAATATCAGTAAAATAGAATAAAACCTTATAGAGAACCAATATAACTTCAAAGATTTGAATATATAACAATATACAGAATAAATAATCCATATGTTATACAACTTAATATATGTATTATATAATTTTCTATTCATTTTTAATTGACCAATTATTAACTAAATTTATTGAAGTTTTGTAAATATTCGTACAATTATTTAAATTATGCTTAATGTAATATATTTCTTATATTTGTCTTCTTTTTGGATCTTTAATGTAATTTAAAAGTTTAATATTTTTTGTAGCATTTATTTTGGGCCCACATGTTAAGTAATGAAAGTAGAAAGCAGATTTATCATCTCATCTATTAATTGCAATGTTATATTCTTTGGCTATTATTTCTGTTTCCCTGTATGACTATAGTAAATTATATTTCCATGGTCACAGTTAATTTTATATACAATTCCTTTTTTTGTTTTTTATGTTAATTAATTTCACCAACAGTATCATACAATCTTTTCTTATTGGTATTCATATGTTTTTAAGAGCAATTATTTTCATTCTACTTTAGAGCTATCTACTGTAAGTTTGAGTAATCATTGGGCATTAGAAAGTATAATACTATAAAATCCTAATCTCCTGTACATTCTTCGTTACTGATGAAGGCAAAAGTTAGAAATTGTTTTTGAGAAGTGGATTTTATATCTGTACCTGTCTATTGATTAACCTGTTGATTAATTACTTAAGCTTACAGTAGACATCTGTAGAATAGGTAAAGGTAATGGTTCATTTAATTTGTTGTTTAAACTTTTCTTCTAAGTTTTTAGTCACAAATATAATCTGGATCATTATAGATATACATACTTTTTGTGTAACACTACTTATAAATTTTGCAAAAGTAACTTGACAATATATTTTTTATTCAATTTTTCTATTATACATTGTAGCCATTAAATATAATGAATAGTTCAGTTCTGTTTACTAATTTATCTCAAATATTGGCTAATAATTAATATATATTCTTTGTTATTTTGTTTCACCAAAAATAGAATTTTTTATGTGGTCATAATTTATATTGTTGTTTATATTACAATATTAAAATTGCCTTCATTGATTGGTACTTTGATTTTAAATTGTACTCACTTAATGTAATGTAATAATTTATTTATTGAATTTGTTAATTTAAGTTAAAGAAACAACAACTAAACAATAATAATACTTATTTGTTGCTAATTTAGATTCTAAAATGTTAGGAATGATATTTTTTTGAAATAAAAGAAATTATTTGTAATTAAAATATTTTTCAAAAAATATTTGAAGAAATATGTCGCTAGCATAATTTTAAGCATATAATTGTTCTATTGACTATATATATATTAAACAAGTTTTTGACTAATTCTAAAAATATTCTGACATTTATTAATTAATGACATAAATATCACTATAGTTAAAAAAAAGTGCAATTGTTTTTACATAACTTCAATAATTACCAATGATTTTTGAACAATAACAAATATTTATATGACATATATTTTTTTAAATTTGACAAACAGTTAAACTATCATTCATTGGTATATATATATATATAATATTTTTAAAAAAATAAATTATCAATAACTTCACTACTTTAATATTTGTATGAAGGTTTGTAATGATAGTATATTATTAGATGTGATATGTTGGACTATTTCCATTATCTATGAGTGAACGTTGAATGGAAAAATTTTAAACTTTATTTAAACTTTCGAAATACAAACAACTTGTTAGTAATAACACACAAATAGACAAGAGGTTAGTAATTACCTGTGTTGTCTATTTGTGTGTTATTACCAACAAGTTGTTTGTATTTGGAAAGTTTAATAATAAAGTTTAAAATTTTCTATACTTTCAACATTCACTCATAGATGATGGAACAACATATTACATCTAATAATAAACCATTATTACAAACCTTCAGACAAATACTAAATACTCGGTATGGACCCGATGCTGTGTTGAAATGTAGACATTATGAAAAATTATGTTTAAAACTGGCTAATGTAGAAAATCATTTAATTTTCTTATGTAAATGCAAATGTAATTATTAACCTGTTTTGTCTATTTGTGTGTTATTACTAACAAGTTGTTTGTATTTGTAAAGTTTAAATAAAGTTTAAAATTTTCTATACATTCAACATTCACTCATAGGTGATGGAAATAATCCAACATATCACATCTTCCCTGCTTTAATTTTTGAAACTTGTAAAATCACATTATGTTAGAATATTAAAATTAATTTTTGGTTTTTAAATTAATATATAAACTGCAAAAGCAGTGTAATTTATCAAATATTTCTGTATCTCATGTATACATATATGTAATATTTTTATATAAAATATATGCTAAAGATTTGTGTAAGCATAATAAAGTACTGACCTATCTTGATGATGTAAAGATCTATTAAGCTTTATGATATATCTCTAAAAATTGGATATTGTAACAAAATGTATTAAGAAGTTAATAAATAATAATACCTATCACTATTAATGGACAGTTAATCATGTTATCCTATCGACTAATTAATCACCTTTTTAAAATATATCTAATAAAAAATTTCTGAGTATCAAACCCAGTGAACAAACAGGCCATCATAAATGTTAGGTATTGGTTTTTATGCACAATATTTTCAATTCCATCCAATTTCATGTTCAGTTATGAGCACTGTGATGGAAAGTGAAAAATTAACTATAATCTGTACTGTTGATCATTCTGTCATAATTGGCTGCAGGTCGAGAATTTATTATTCAATGGACTTGAGCCTTGGACCTCGCTGCCTGTTGTGGTGGTTGGCACAATGCTGGACTTGTCCACCTATTCAGCTGAAGCATTTGGGTCTTCGCTTCGGGGCCCCAGGGGTGGGATCATTGGGTGATGGATAGCTTCTCAGTAGCTGGGCCATGTAGATCCATATATAGATGCTCATGTTCAGATACACATTAATATCAACATTATAGCAACTCTTTAATGGACATAATTATTATCAAGCATATTTACTTTATATAATCAATAATTGTTTTACCTTGTTTGTCACATTGAACACTTTGTAATTCTCAAGGGGTAAGTGTACCCAAAATTTTTGTAATCCTTTTACTAATAAAGGTTACTTTTGAAAGATAGTTATGTAGCATGACTCATAATTGATTTAGTAAAGAAAAAATTACATTGAAATATACTTTGTTTTCATTGTAGTCATATATCTTGTTTACATTTTCAATATTATGATTAATTCCTGTCATGTGATAGTAAGAACGTAAAAATCAAATTTCCAAAGGTAATAATAATGTACTATAACTTTTTGTAAATGAATTATCAATTTGTTAATATCTTATTATAAATCTTTTAAGTAATTCTGCAATATTGGAATACTTTTTTATGATAGCCTTTTATACTTATACGCTCACATCTACTTTTTTGTACAATTTCTGATATATTAAATTTATAGTAAGTGAATACATTTGAAAGTATATAATTATACATTATTATATTAATCAAATAATTTTTCTTATTGCAAAAATTATTTATTTTTTCAGACCAATACTAATCATAATATGAAAAACCATTTAAATTTTATTTTTTTTTAAAAAATATATAAGCATTAAAATTTCATAATTGTCTTTCAAGTAATAAATGGAAAAATTATTTATAAATGTGGAAAATTTACCATATGGTAAATAAAGTTTTAAACAGATAAATATGAAAACAAAACTTTTAAGAAATCATAAAAATTGGAAAAAAATAATAAGATTGAGAATAAAAAAAATAATGGTGCATAAATGAGAAAATACTCTTCAACTACAAGATGTGCAAATTGTTAAAACTTGTTTGATTAAAAACAAAACAAAAAAATGTGTGGAAAGCAACTCATAGAAAAATGGCTATATGAAATTTTGTGAATGATATTCAAATAAAACAGGCAAAACTCTCCACACAGTAGTGCCACTCAGTGCAAGCCAGAGTAATCAAGGGATATAGGAAGATTTGTGCACAAAATCCCTATCCAGTGCCAAACCATCCAATAGCCCCAGAATAGTTTCTAGCTTGTGGCTTTCATCAGTGATGAGCCTTGCATCTGAGAGTACTGCACTTAGATCTTAGGATCTAATGCAATTCTACATAGATTATTCTGGCTTGCACTGAGTGGCACTACTGTATGGAGAGTTTTGCCTGTTAAACAGCTTGAGCAAGCATAAGAAATGATGATCATGTGATATACAAACAACAAAATTAATAATAGCAACAAAAAATAAACTAATAACAATATATCATCAGTACTTGTTAAAATGAAACTCTTTAAACATCTTTTAAAAATAGAAATAGATATAAATAATGTGATCAAATTCAAATGACCCATCATTTCATTGAATGAGTAATGGCTAAGATATACTCTCTTCCTTTGATTATGGTATTTTTGTAAATTCAGCACTTTCATTGGTATATAGTGAGAGAGATGTATGGACTATTAGAATAATATTAATATGCCCTAACAAACAATCAGGGTAAGTTTCTAATATAATTATATGTAGATAGAGTTAACTTAGTGAATAATTGTCATATATAAGAAACAAGTTTTTTATTACATCTAATTGCATACTAAGATGAATAATCCTGTGACATTTTTGGTAAAATATGAAAAGTTAATTGCTTTTATTGTAAATATATATCATTGGTTTTGTTATGGGTTTAAGCTTTTATTTTATTTTTTTATCAATCAGGGAATAGCGTAAGTTAACTGAAAGGTTATGCAAAAAAATTTTGGACTAAATTGTAGGCTTACTTGTTAATTTTTTGGAAATAAAATTATTTGTATAAATGTGCTATTTAAATAATTATTAATGTGGTTAGACATATTTTTGTTATTGTTGGATATATGCAGAGCCATAGTGAACTTTTTTGTTGCTTTAAACATACCAAACCATTGCCAGCTTTTCTCTTTGTGTTACAAACAGGCATATCTAATTGACTATCATGACCCAATAATGGGAATATCTTCTGTGTGTATTTATAAATTCAAAATAAATGAAACAAAATTACATGTATATAATACAGCATTAGTGTAATCACTCCACCCATACAATCATCTTCCTGACCATTTGATTGTCCAGCATATCCCTATAACTTTGGATCTATTTCATATTGTTTATCAGAATACAAATGTTTGAATTTTAACAATGTTTTCCCCCTACAGAAATGATAATATTCAGTTTTGTTTTTTTTATTTTAAAAAACTTCAAAAAACAAAATAATAATAATAAATGATTCATGAATGAAGTATTTTTAAAATATCTTTTTTAAAAAAAAAAAAATTTGCAATTTTATCATGCCTGTTCTGCATGATAGAATTTCGGAGTCATATAGAAACACATAATCTCTCACTTTACATTCACTTTTAAGTGGCATTTGACTACTCTTGTAATACGAAATACGAATAACATTTATGTTGAGGAAAATGTTAATTTTATTTTTTATACATCTTAATTTGTAATTTATTTCAATTTTTTTTTCTTTGTTTGCTTGTTTTTAAAAAAGAAACAACTAATAATAATATTGTTTGAACAAATAAAATAATAATAATAATAATAAACATTACTACTTACATTTTCTTGCAAACTACTTCAATATAATATTATCATTGATAAGAAGGATTGTAATTTACCAGAAGTTAAAAAACGGAACAGTGAGGAAAAATCACTTAGGGTGAAAAATGTAAAAAAAAAAAACCAAAACGACAATATAAAGTTAGAATCAGTTAATGAATCATTATGAGAAATATTTTTGAGAGGATTTTGAGAAGTAAAAAGAAAGGAAGCAATTTATGCAAATATTTGTAATAGATTTTAACATGAAAGTTGATAATCATAATGGTAAATTTAGTTGATTTTAATATATTAATTTAGCTTTTATAAGGGCTTAAAATTGTATAATTTCTGACACTGTTATACAGAAATGTTTTATATAATGCAAATTCAAACTGTTATTTTAGGGTAGTATGGGTTATGTTCATCAGATTAAAAATTATATGGTAATGCTTTATTAAATCTGATCATTCAAAGAACACCCATTTTAATATATTACAACAATCATGTTTTATAAATGTTTTTCGACTTATGCCTATTTAAGATAAAGAAAAATGGTGTGGACTGTGTATTTATGTAAACTGGGAAATATCTGTATAATATTAGTGATGTTATTAATATAGTTATATACTAGACATTTTAGTTAAGTGGTTTTTATAGCTTGTCTAATTAATAATGTGACTTGCATTAATATTGAATATCTTTTTTAATGTCTGTTAACCAAATCATGGATGCTAGTAGAACCATCATCTATATATCGCTGAATTAAAAAAAAAAATGTCGGAAATCAAAAACAAATGAAACATAAAAATAGTGTAAAATATTAATAAACTAACCTGAAAATAATATATTTAGTGCTCAAACCAGTGTATAATGATTAAAATATAAATACATTAATTAAGTGTAATCAATATATGCATTTACTCGGAAATTACATTAGTGATGAGGGCAAATAAAACTTCGTAAGAAATTAAATTTCAAGACCAATCTATAAATTGAATATTAGTAAGGGATTATTAAGTGCAACAACACAAAAAACAAACTGTGTAAATTATAATATAATCAATTGTAATGAATTCATAAAATAAAATTCAAAAGAGTATTCATGCGTTAGAAAATTAAAAATGTAATTGCCATAAAAAGCATGCATGTGGAAAATCACATATATGACAATATGAAATTTTGATAACCTTTCTGTGGATGCCACAAAACAGAAGTAAACTTTTAAAGTATTTTCTTTTTTTTTGTTCAATGACAGAACTTCACCAATCACAAGATTCTAGTAGTACACTTACCCAAATGCGATGCTTTCAATTACATATTACTTGGCAATAGAGATCTTTTATCAAAATTTTGATACAGTTGATAAAAGTATTAGTTTCTGATTGAAAAGTGGTGAAGCTATGTCAACTAAATGGTTATGCAGTCTTATAAGTTCTAATATCACAATATCCATTGACGCAGTGTGAAAATAGTGAAACATATCATCTCATCATATTTTAAATAAATGCACATTTTCATATTTGTGCAGTTTATGGCTTATCATCTTCATTTTCCTATTTTTGGAATATCATTTTTTTTGGATTAGCATTTAGCTCATCATTTTTACTTCCAGGGTTATACTTTATGCTATTATGGTCATAAATATAACTTTTCACCTGTGCACTTTTTCTGCAATCCATATTTTTTAATTTTTCTGATATATAAGGCATCTTTTTGGATTTTAATTTTTTATGGATCTTGCCATCAATTACTTTCTTATGGTTTATATGACTTACTTATTTGCATTATTGTGCCTATTAAATACTTATTTATATTTAATCCATCAATTGATTTTTTTTTTCATGTGTCATAGCATCGGCTGGGAAGCGAACCCGCAACCCGGGCAACTGCTTGTAAGGCAATCACACTGACCTCTCGACCACCAATGCTTGACATCCATCAATTGATTTGCGATCAATTTCTTATGAAGTTTAATTTATTTTCATTCCTAATTTAATTTATTATAGAGCGCTTGATTTCATTATTTTTATTGAATAAATTTCTTTTTACTTTTTGGGCATCACTTTGGTTAAATATATAATTGTAAGGGTTGTTTTGTAAATGTACTATGTTCATGTTTCATTTATTTTTGATGTAATTTTTTAAGAAAAATATGAAACTTATCATTTTTTTTTTTTATTGATATGCAAATGAAAGTTCCATTCTATAGCTAGAGTATACAGTGTATATTATATTTATCTGTAATAATTTATATTAATTGTTCTACATCATTCAATTTATTTATCTATTTAAAATTTAAGTTGAAGTGATTTTTTTTTCCATATGTCATAGCATCAGCCATGAGGCGAACCCACAACAACCGTCTGCAACCAACTGCTTGCTTACAAGGTGACTGTGCTAACCTCTCGGCTAACAATGCTTGACTAAGTTGAAGTGATTTGCAGTTAGAAAAAGCCTGTACTGCAAGAATATTTTCTTAACAGTAGGAAACTCTCCATAGAGTAGTGCTACCGAGTGCTAGTCTTTATAATCGATGGATGCAAGAAGGATTTACACATAGAATTCTTCTGGATTATGAAGATTTTCACTTGATGGCACTACTATATTGAAAGTTTGCTACTATTATTAACACTCTGTGTGAGCATATGAAATGATGATCATGTGATGTTTTGATAGTTTAAATTTGTTTTTATTGAAACTAATTTATATGCTTTAATTTAATTACCAGTGGATATTTTATGATCAGTTTTATGTTAATTTTGCGAAATGATCTTGAGTTATTATTATCGATGAATTTATAACTAGCACGTATTGAATTCCATCTTTCAATGCTGAAAATTTTATCACTATTCTAAACTGCACAGAAGTGCAAAGAAATTTAATTTATATTTAATATTTACTCGCTTAGACTCTTGTTTAGTTTGGATTATGTTTAGGCCTTTTAAAGTTAATATTTGTATAAAAAATTTTATAAAATATTTTGCAAAAAACAAATAAATAAATAATACTGTATTTTTAATTTTATCTTTAATTTCACGTTACCCCTGATAATTTAATACATTAATCCTGTAAAATTGAAATTTGTGGGGAAAAACTATCATCTTACTTAATTTATCTCCAATATTTATATACATATAATTACCACCCAATGTGATGTGGTTGATATCATATCTATTTATCACGACAACTATCTTGATTTGAATACAATTATTTTTTTTTTCCAGGCATAATCATTGATGCATCCTTTTATCTTGCTTGTGATCTGAGGTTTAAATCCAGGTTATTTTCCCCAGGTTTCAAAATAGCTTCAAATTTTTGTTTTAGTCAATCAAACTAGTCATTCTGTGATTGATCAGTAAATAGGTATCCAGTCGTTTGAATCTAAAGAGTTAAACAAGGAACGAAAAATGTAAATCTTCATTACTTGGTGTTAACTAACCAGTTAAATTTCTCTGATTATACATCTTGTGAGAGATGTTTCTAAAGTCTCTGCTTAATAGTAGTTTGTTTTTTATATAACTATTTTTTATTCCTTCAGATAAAAAAGGAAAATACAATCATGTAAAAAAAAAAACTTTACTAGTAAGAATATTATTTTTAAAGAAATAATATTTCTTTAACAGATGGGTGCCATTCAATTTTGATCACGAATTCTTATCAGATTCAAGTTAAAATAATCTAATCTAGGTCATGTAAATTCTGTTCTTATAAATACTAAGTAGCTTGAATAAAAATGAAACTTATTGCCTAATTAATTGTGAAAAACGCAATTTATTAGTAAAAATATAACCCTGTGATGTATTTATTATAATAAACTCTGCCAAAATAAAAATAAAAAAGTATTTTTTCTAAATTGAAAAAATTGCAGACAATTTTTAAATTTGAAAACTACTATTGATAAATTGAACTGACAAATCTATAGGGACTTTAATTAAACTTTAATGAGAAGCCAATTATGCCACATGTGGCTAACAGCTTAGAGCTTGTGGTATGACTAATTTTTTCCTGATAAAATCTTAAACTTCGTAAGACGTTAGCTTTATAAATCTGTCCTGTATGCGAGTGTGTGTTTACGCGGTTAATTGCCTTTATATAATACCGCAGATGCTTTTTATTACATTTTTTAATGATATTTTTCAATTGATAAAAATACATATTTTTAAAAATATTTTATAAATTAAATTTGGTACAAAAATTAAATTGATTTGTATGGTGGACTATTTTAAAATCTAGTTGAATTATTAAATAATTCAATATAACTATAATAAATAAAAAAAAGTCAGATGTCACATGACCTAATTTAATAAGCTTTTATTTACAAATGTTATATACACCTGGGTCTCTTTTTACGCGGACTTATTTAACACGATTTTGAAGTTACGCGATTCGTCTTTCACCGGAAGTCGACCTCCGATAATGCGCTATTACTTTAAATAATAAACTTCACACACTTACGTTATATTGAAAGTAATCGCACATTATTGGAATTCTACATTCATCTTAGTAATTTCAATATTTTCAGTGCTTTATAATAGTAAGATTTTATGCAATAATGAAATTAAAATTATGATTTCCACATTTTATGTATACACACATTAAATTTTACAAGATTATAATGTAAATTTGTTCAAACATTGTGCGTGTTAATTTTGCATTTTAAATCACATTCTGTTTTTGCTTTTTAAAAAAGAACGTAATCAATTATTAATCATTTAGTGTCCACAAGTTTATTTTTAAAAAGGCAATAATAGCAGTGGGCACAATTAAAAATTAAAATCTGATTTTTAATTGTAATTAACAATTTAAAAATTACTTACGGGCGACTTGAAATTAATAATGTGATGTAAAACGAAATTTGATTTTTAAACGGAATTGAAAATTAAAGACAAAAATAAGAATTTAATTTTTAGTTGTTAGTTTTAATTAAATTTTTCCCAGCAGTGGTGAATAAATGTCTTTTTATTATCATAAGTCTAAGTTCATAAACAATTAATAAAATCATCATCGTCATCAACTGAAAACCATTAACACAACATGAGAGTGAACTTGGCGCTAGTTGTATTTCCTCTTGTGAGAATAACTGCTGAGATATTCTTAACTTCGTTTAAGGAGAAGCCAAATACATCACATCACATGAGAATCTGATTTTTTACTAGTTTGCAAACGAACGTGCTTTTGGGAAAATAGCGATAATAATTAAAACGTGTATAAAAAATGTAAATTACTGTACAGTAAATTATGCATAAAAATATATTATTTTGAATAAAATTAAATATTATAGTTAAAAAAAGCTTGTCTTGTATCAATTTTTTTCAAATTTGAAATTTTTTATTAGTCATATTTTATTTCCTTTTTTTTTTTTTTTTGCGCAAATTTTAAAGTAATTTTATATTGGTGCTTTACTTTTACGTGAATTTTGAAAAATCACAGACCACATCCCCCCTTTTTCAATGTAAGTTATGTCTATTTTTGCGCGATTTCGTTTGCGCGTGTTTTCAGAGGAACCTATCTATCGCGTAAAATGAGACCCAGGTGTATAACATTATAGAGCTTATTTTATGAGCTCTATATATAACAATGTAACTATAAGTATAATTCCGTCATTAAAAACTTCCAGAGATAAACTGGTCTTTAGAATCAAAATACTATGATTTTCTCCTGAACCTAAATGCACTCCTCACCCTTGATTTCTACAGATATAAAAGGAATTGCATTACCATAGAAGATATGTGCAAACCATGCTAGAGGGAGTCAGAGAAACAATACCATTTTCTATGCACATGCGCCATGTTTGATAATTTCCTGTTGAATATCCGGAGAATATTTAAAAATAAAAATTAAGCATACATACACTTTTCCAGATTTTTGAAAAAGATATTTATGCATACATTCGAGCTAACACATTTATACTGTTCTCATTATGATCTACCAGATGAACATTTATGTATGGTTCAAATAGAACGCATCCTAATACATTTAGGAACAAAACAGATATACACAGGGATGAGAACATTTAACTGTTTAACATTTATTCAGATGTGTTTACTAATGTGACTTCACTCAAGTTCATGATATACTCACTATTATAAAATGATGACTGGATAAATAAAACCAAAAAAGCAAAAAATGCATTAACATCATAATATTCATAGGAAGATATAAATTTATGCAGAGGTCAGAGAATCATGATATTTGCTTTCAAGATTGTCAATTTTTGTTAGACATAGAATTTTTAATTTTTCTTACCTCTTGCATAGAGTAAAAAATAGAAATGTATATTACATAAATCACATACCTCTTTTTTATAATTTCTTAGTCTCCTCTTACTCTATCCTACATATGAGACACTAAATACTATGTTGTAAACTTATTATTTAATAAAGCCTTTTGAAAACATAATTTCTAGATAATCATTTAATTGTCTTATCTACCCCCCCCCCATCCTCTTTTATTTAACAACATATTTTTTCCAAAATTTGATTTGATTTTTAAAGAGTTACATATTTCAAAAACGTAAAAAGTATTACTATACATTTTTACTATGAAATACAACAAACTTCTATGTGATGATTCTCTATAGTTAGTATTCACAATTTTGATTTCCAATCAGTTATTCACTATAATTATTTTTTTTAAAAAAGTTCAAGACAGTTTTTTAATGACTCCTACATGATTAACAAAAAAGACTGTTTTGTTGTTTTGTCCAAAAAGTGAAATAAACTGATCACGAATTTCAGCTCCTGAGTTTGAACACTATGAATTTGACCAATTAGACCGAAAGCATGCTCAGTTATATATTGAAAGTTTAAAACAAAATAATATTTTCTTTATGAGGGGGTAATATACTTATGATAGAATTAAAGCAAGGGTGTTTTATATAATTGGTGGTGATAGTGACATCATTAAAATTGCATCATGTAAGAATAATATGGTGCCATTTATGTAAATGTGCAGTATATAGATTATTCATTATACAGTATACAATAGGTTTTGATTATAGAAGTAAAATACAATGAATTTATTTAACTAATTTTTATTCTGTATCCTTGCACTGCTTACATTTATCTTATATTCAAATTTTTTTTAAAAAGATTTTCATTATTAATGACTTTTGCAAAAGAAAAAGTATGCCAGTTTTATTCATGCGATACATAATCAAAAATATGCTTTGATCACATATAGTAACAAAATGCATTAATAATAAATTGTAAAATGTTTATTTAATCTGTATTTAAAAATATGGTTGCCATAGTAATAAAATAGATTCATTGTAATTGTAAATTATTTTAGGGGGGGGGGGAGAGAAAAAAAGATTTCTTGCATTATGTAGGTAATAATCAATTTTTATACAATCAAGGATTACTAAATATAAGTTAAAAATATCATTTACTTGTTCAATTTTTAAGATAATGGTGACTTTTATTGTAATCATAAAGAAATATAGTTTTGGCAAAAAATACATTTACTTTATTAAAGCAATTGCAGTCAACAGTACATTATATATTTTTATCTAATTTTTATTTAATTTTGACTGCATTTATATAAAAAAATAATATCACTGCAAAAAACAGTTTTATTAATTAGATAAAATTTGTTAACGGAATATAAAGAGTACTAAAAATAAAATTTAAAATAAATATTGTGTCTTTTATGTTACTGAATCATGATTTAAGAAATATTTTTTGATTACATAAGAAACAAAATAATACAATAGGCAAAACTCTCTATACATATTGCCACTCAGTGCAAGCCAGAGTAATCAGTTATGAGCAAGGATAAGAAATGGTGACCATGTGTTGTTTATTGGCTTAAGAAAAATAGTACATTATCGATGAAGAAATTATAATAAAAAAAAAACAAAATTGTAATTATTGAAATATTTTTATATACAACATTTACTCGTCGTTGATTAGTACTTTTTTATATTAATAATAAGCTTAGTGAATGAAACGGTTATTCATTAATTAATACTTTTTCCATTTTGAAGCTTTATTTTGTTTAAACCTAAAATAATCTTTTTTTTTATTTCACAGGAACTCATTATAATTTCTTATTTTTTTTATCCAAGATGTTGGATTTCAGAGACATTTTGGGGAATCAGTTGAGCTTTCTATCCAAAATAAAAATGTATTTTAAATAATATATAAAATGACCAGATGTTTTTTGTTGGAATACAGGATTATGTCCAAATTTAAAAAAAATGCCTAACATGTTCATGAGATCACTATTATCTTAATATACATCTTTATCCCATTTAATGAGGGAAGTTCATGAGATCACTATTATCTTAATATACATCTTTATCCCATTTAATGAGGGAAGTTCATGAGATCACTATTATCTTAATATACATCTTTATCCCATTTAATGAGGGAAGTTGATTCCCCAAAACTCATTATTAATTGTATAAAGGACAAGTAGATATAATGGTTTTGTATGAGAAAAATTTTGCTGGCTGCTCCAGATAAAAATTGCAGTATAAACAGTAAACAAATAACTAACCTAGCATATATAGTAATTAAAAAAACCTCATAATGTATATTATATGTTGTGTAAACTGTGCTTTGTGTATTATGCAAGTATAATATGTATGTACAATAATGCAACTTAAATCTATATAAAAAAACAAAAGCTGTGTAAACTGTGCTTTGTGTATTATGCAAGTGTAATATGTATGTACAATAATGCAACTTAAATCTATATAAAAAACATTTAACACTTGTTTTTTTGGTGATCTATTCATCAATCGTAGTTATCTAGTTTTCTGAGTCATGAGTTGCTCATTCTAAGATAATCTTTTAAATCTTTTGAAAATCTTGTTGTTGTTGTTTTTTTTTTTTGAGGAGTGCATCTGAGAATCTCTGGAAAAAAGTTTAGAATGAATTGTTGACTTGCGATTTTCTTTTCATATGGGGTCCCATGATTTCATGATTTTGAAAAGTTTGGATGCATTTATGATGGTTTGAGTATTTTGTTCTATTTTATATTTGTTTTTAAAAATAGTGATGTTAAATGTGGATAAACCTACAGAAAACCAGATGTCACAATTTCCTTCTTTTTCCAGTTGATGTAAGATTGCCATTTCGACGCTGAGATTTTCTTTATTTTTTTTCATGGTCTTATTAGTTGCTGCCATGATTCTAGTTGAAAATATATATAACTATAAACTTTTAAACAGAAACACTAGAAAAAAAATGTATCTTTTAACTGACCAAAAGTACATTATAATCTTGTAAAATTTAATGTGTGTATACATAAAATGTGGAAATTATGATTTTAATTTCATTATTGCATAAAATCTTACTATTATAAAACACTGAAAATATTGAAATTAGTAAGATGAAAGTCGAATTCCAATAATGTGCTATTACTTTCAATATAATGTAAGTGTGCAAAGTTTATTATTTAAAGTAATAGCGCATTATCAGAGTTCGACTTTCGGTGAAACATGAATCGCGTAACTTCAAAATCATGTTAAATAAGTCCACGTAAAAAGAGACCCAGGTGTATATATATTCTGACATTAAAAAAGAAAAAAGATGTATCTAATACATTCTGTATTTGAATATTATAATCAATATTTAAGTGTTTTTTTTAATAACATGTACTTTGCAGATCTAAATAAACAGCATTTTATATACAATTATGCTAGTGTGGCATTTTTTTTTTGCCATGAGATGTCACATTTTATTAAGCTCACTGTCCATTTTCGTTGATGTGACTTAAAATTTTTTCGATTAGTGCAGTACTTGTGAAAGCAGAAATATGAACTATTTAAATAAATATTAAAGGTATGAATCTTTTCCAAGTTAATATAATAATCAATAATATTTACTGTGGCTGTAACCTCAAGAATGTGCATGTAAAAATGCGATATTAGGGACCTCTAAAGGTCCTAACCACAAGCATACATTTTGGAAGAAAAGAAGGGAACCCTTCTTTACTTCAACCTACTTTCTATATAAATAGGTGAAGCTGAAGCAGTTTGATCAAATTTAAATCTATAAAGTCATTTAAAAATTATTTAAAAAGAGTACATGTATCAACACACACACTCATTTGTATTTAAAATATTTTTTAATTTAGTATACAGCCTTAATAAATATTACTTACATAATCAATGTGCATTTAAATAAATTTATAATTATAATTATCAATCTAAATAAAATTGAAACAAACAACTAATTATATTTACAATTATTGAATTATCAACCCGACTTTCATCTCTTATTGAGACAGTTTCAAGATATAAAGTTTTATACATCACATGACTTATTAATTATATTTACTCTACCTATTGGGCCTTTATTTATTGAAGTTTATTTGGATTGTATTCTTATCATAAAAAAATTATTATTAATTGCAGAAGGTATATAATTTTGCTTACATTTTTTTGAACCAAAAATGTATTTACATTAATAGTTTGATTTGACTAAATATTTTAACTAATATTTACATTTGTATGCAATTTAAAATTAAATATTAATAGTATAAGACCAAAATTTGTTTTTCGATTTATGCTGAATAAAATTTTCATATTTTTTTTCATTTTTATACATTTACAACAATGTTCACTAATCTGAAACAAATTACAAGGTTTTAAAATTGAGCAAATAGATTGTGTTATTTTTAATTTACATTTAGTTATTTTTGATCATACAAAGTTCATTATAATGAAATCATTTTTTTGTCAAAATAATTATAATAACTAAATTACAATATGGTGATTGTAATTTTTGCCATATGTAAAATACTACTAGTAAAACTTTAATCCATAAGCATATTGTTTTAAAACTAATGTAAATATTTTAAAATTTTGGTTGTTGTACATGTATTTCATTAAAATATGGTTTTAATTATTTATTATACTGATTAAAACACTTATTTTTGGTTTCATACTCATTAACAATGAAAATTTTTACTTTGTATAATTAATGAAGTTCTGATTGTCTTGCAAGGATATTGGATGGAAATTATATGAAATATTGTACTGTTCAATCATTAATTGTATTTTAATTTTATAATCAAAATATTGTATACAGCGCTGTAATATTGTATCATATATAGTCTATTACGAATAAACTCTATATTTTATAATTTCAGGATGAAAATCACTCTTTTATTTTTGAATGACATAGCATTAGTAACTATCCTATGATGTCATCAGTCTTACAAAATGGCCACCAAAATTTTTTTTATATATTTTTTTAAGATTGTTATAGTGAATAATCAATTGTAAATGAAAATAATGAGTATAAATTAATGATGATCGATATTGTGAATGCATAAAGATCAAGTGCTATGCAGGGTATAGATGTATTTAAGTGTGTGCCTTTATAATATTTTGAATTTATATTTTATGCACAAAATATAAAAATTATAAATAAATAAAGAAACAAAAAACTTTTTTTCTTGACAAAAAAATAACTACATAGAAAATAGCAGTCTCACTATGAACAAAAATGAATACATACATCAGTATCAAAAATAACTATAATAAATATAACTGGCAATAAAAATAATAGTATGAAATAAATTATTTATGTTATTGAAAAATATTTTTCTTCAGAATGCATTTTTTTAAAATGAATTTTCATTATTTAAAATTATTGTTATAAAATTCTTCACAGGTAGTTGAGAAATTGCACTGATAATATTATTTTTGACATATTTAATCTGTTACTCTTTCTAGGACAGTGCCATATAATCTGGGATGCTTTGACACGCCATTTTCTGAATGGTATGATGATAAATCATTTATGAATTAATAGCAGACAGCTCTAAAGAAATGTAGCTATATACTTATTTATCACATGGATAAAGAAATCTGAAGACAGTTCATCCAGAAGATAGAACCTCCATAAACTTTATAAAGCTGTTTAATTCTACCATTTACATGCATTAACCACATGTTTTAACGTTTATGTATAGTATAACCACATAAGGCAGAGACTTAAATTTCATTTTGAAGCAATAAGCATACAGACCATAAATGAACCTGAATATTTAGATAAGATTTCTGAACATTTAAAAAGATCAGATATAGATTGTTTTTCTATTGAATATGCCTTTGATCTTACAAAAACTCACTTCTCATGGCATATCTCTTTGGTTATTGTAAATGTTTTTCGTTGAATGTGAAGAAAGATGAAATCTAAGTCTTGAATTAATAGTAAATTTGATCTTTCATGCACTTTCTGCAGTCATCTTGTTTTTTGATATCTCTTAGAGGGAAATGTGAAAAAAAATGGGAGGAACCAATGGAAAAAAATGCAGTTGAGTTTAGTAAATTGTATATCCACAAGTTTACTACAGGCATTTCCCCCTTCAAAGACACAAGATTCTGCAATAACATAAGCTAGTTCTGAGGAAGTTCATCTTAAAACATTTGCTTCACAATTCAAAGTCATCAAAAAGATTGTTTCTAGGAATATTTTAAACTCTGATTATTGTTATATAAAGAAAGTAAGTTAGATGATGCTTCATATTTAATCTTAGGAGAATATATGGTAGGATCATGTTTCAGTTTATTATTTCAGAAAGTTTTAATTTGTTCGTGAGACATTTTAATGATATCTAGAGGGAAATGTGAACATACTGAGTTTGTGGGATTAGGGACAAGGCCTGAGTCATGGATGACAATCTTCCCACAGTTATCCTGCAAGTAGCATATATATATATATATAAACCAGTGTTTCCATTTGAAAACCATACTTCATCTTATGGTGAACTTCTAGTTAATTGGACAGTGAATTATAGGTGTATTAATATATTTTATTTTTAAACTGATTTATTTTTTATCTATCCCATATAATTTTATATAGATGTGGTCATTTTTCTTCAGATATTTTTGCCCCCCCCCTAATAATATATTGTGTATAGCTGATAAAATCTCATACTTTGCTTACAATACATGTTATTTGTCTTATAGATGTCCATTTTTTAACATTCACACATGCCACATACATTTGTTTATATTTATTAATATACATATATTATAACCATCACATGATTACCATTTCTTATGCTTGCTCTTAACTGTTATTATATGACTATATAAGCTGATGAGCTTAGATTGAAAATATTATAGTGTTTTCAATTTAAGTCTCATAGTTTTGTAGTTGAGATAAAAGATGGCTGCTGGAGGGTTGCATTAGATCCTAAGATCTAGGTGCAGTGCTCTCAGATCCAAGGCTCCTCACTGATGAAGTCCACAAGCCAGAAACTAGTTTGGGGATATTGGATGGGGATTTTATGCACAAGCCTTCTGGAATCCATTGATTACTCTGGCTTCCACTGAGTGGCAGTATGTATAGAGAGTTTTGCCTGTTTTAATATATTATAATATATATATATTTACAAATATATTTACTTTATGTGTGTCATTCACACTCAAAATAAAAAAATAAAATTGTTGTATTCTATTTTTATTTTTTAAAAAGTAAAATGGTGAGTGAATTGGAAAGCCGTTGATATATTAGATAAACTCAGTTTTAATGGCATTAAACACTTGACATAGTAGGAATACAACTATCCACAGACCTGGTACCTCTGGTCATTTTGTTTTTAAAGTGCATACTGGCTTGATATACAGATACCCTTACTGTTTATATTTCAGATTTCCAGCTAAATTGTTCATTATGCACTTTAATTATTTTGACGCAAATCAAGAATGTTAACAGAAATATTTTACTAGTTCTCTTTTTCTGTCAATACTAAAGCAATAACTTTCATTTGATCTCTTAGGAATGTACTTAATGAATTGTATTAAATTTTATAAACTTTCTAACTGTACATTAAGAAAACATTTTTTTAATAGAAAATATTTTACCATATCAAACTTTTAGAAGGAAAGAAAAGAAAATGCACTCATTTTTAATGGAATTCTGAAGAAACATTAATAATTAATAAATAAGGATGCTGAATTCTAAATAGAGTGTTAGATTTAATGAGAGCATCTCAAGACAAAAGAAATAGTCACCACCATTTCATGAGTAATATAGACTCATTAGATAAATTAAATGTACAAATTGTAATATTATTTTCTGTTTATTTATATTTGTTTTCTGGATAGCATATAATTGAAACAATGTATGTTGATACATCTCATATTAAGCATGGGTACTGAATTATAATTGTGTGTAGTATTTAATGAGAGCATTTCAAGACCAAAAATGTTTGCTGCCATTTCATAAGTAACACAGACTCATAGGATAAATTAAATTTACAAATTTTGAATATTGTTTTCTGTTCTTTATATTTCTTTTCTGAATAGGATATAATTGAAACAGCATATGTTGATACAATTTATATTAAACAAGGAGGCTGAATTCTAAATTGCATGGTGGATTCAGCAAGAGCATGTCAGAACAAAAAATGGCTGCCACCATTTCATAAGTAATACATATTCATAAGATAAATTAAATTTATAATTTTTTAATATTATTGTCTGTTTATTTATATTTGTTTTCTGGTTAGCATATAAATGAAACAGTGTATGTTGATACAGCTCATATTGTGGCCTGATTATACAATATTTGAGTAGGCTTTTTATGTTGAGGACACTTTTCATAATGCAGAAATGTTTTCTTTCAGAATTAATTATTTATTGTTCACCAAAATAATATTATGAATAATATATGAGAAAATATTGTTTATCATCACTGCATGTCACTTCTTTAAAAGCTCATTGATACTTAGTTTGTAAGTTGTGTAAGGAAGGCATAGAAAATATTAGGCATCTGTTAATTCAATGTAAATGCTTAAAAACAGAAAGGGTACAAATAATGAAGATATGGAAGAATAAATATGAACAAAGTGATTATACAGAGAGTTTTTGGTTTTTATACTGGGTTTGGGAAAAGATAAGGGGGATTTAGATATGAAGGCCGCGGAGTTGACAAAAGATTATGTTGTGGAAATGGAATGGAGCAGATTATGGGAAAATTTAGGGTGCAGAATGGGAAAAGAAGGTAAAGTGGTTAACAGGTTTCTCTGGACGTAGTAGCTGAGAGATTCCTGACCCTGTATAAGTAGAAGTCACAGTGCATCGCATCATATCACATCACATACTAGTGAATTGTGAGAAAAAAAATTATACTTAATGTTTCTTAAAAAAGAAAATGAAACAACTATTTTAATATTAAATGCTTACTATTTTTTAATTCTGCAAATAAATTTGTTATGAATAATTAAAAATTTTTTTAAATATGATACAAAGCTTAAGGGTATATAAGGGTTATTAATATTTTTTTTTTTTTAAAACGTTACTTTCTTTTTTTTCAATATTTTCCTTCTATTCTATGTCTCTGCTGTGATTAGACCAAACCTACTGCAAGATTATTAAGATGATTCAAGATCAAAAATTTAACCTGTTATTACTACTTTCAGAGCTCTTGTGAAATTGAAAGATGGGGGTGTGGGGGGAGAAAGAAAGAGAACTATTGATTTGTTAAAAGGTGAACGCTGCACACTCTTTTTATTTTGCTGATGAAAATAGTAATAGGTTAAAAAAATTAAGTAATAAAGAATTAAGAAACATCAAGTTCAAAAGAGCTGTAAATCTTCACTTCAACATTTCACTTTAAGAAGTACTAAATATATGCATTTTAATTTTACAGAATAACTCAAAATATCAGAATTTATTAAAAGTTTACCATATAGCTCTAAACATGAGTTGCCACAGAAAAGGCTTCATGATACAATATAATTAACTTATATGATTGAAACATCTATCCATGATTCTGGAGTTCAAATTTAGATAGAATTTGGATTATTTTTTAAAAAATTACCTGATAATTTTTGCATAATGTTAAAATATTTCATCATTAGCTGGTTTATAAACAATGCAGGTGACCATAGACTATTACCATCCAGTATTTGAATATCATCAAGAGTAGCATTTTCCCCTTTATTATACTTTTGAATTAACATTGTTATGGTTGGGATATGTTCAAGAAAGTGATGACTTCTTGGTTTAAAAGAAAGGTCAATTTTTTAATATTATTTCAATATTCTTAATGTTGGCATTGAGATATGAACTGATATAGACACTTTTTCCCATTCTTATTTATAGTACATAAATGATAACAGTAATTACAATTTGTGCATTGTCCTGTATTGCAATTGATTTGTGCTTAACTATGATAACTCCATTATTAAAATGGAATAAATTAAAGGCAATAGTAATATCATATATTCAGAGAAAATCTTTAAAATGTTATTAACTACATTCAAAAATGTCTTAATGCTGTTTTTAATAATTTCAAGGTTTTCTCTGAGTATAGGGTATTAGTATAGCCTTTAATTTATTGCACTTGCCCATGATATGTCACAGTCCATTGCATTTACAACAGATTGAATTTGAAGAAGATTGAGATTGGTATATTGTCTTTGATTAATCTGTGCGTCAGTATCTCATGTGATGTAAATTTTGTTCATCTTAGTTTAATTACTAAGTAAGGACTGTTAAAAATTGTTATATTTGGGCAGGAAATAATTCTTTCCCTAACAATCCTATTTTGCTAATTTAAGTATGAGTTCTATTGTACTACAGATTGGTAAAAAAGACCTTCACAAAACAGTATTTTTAATGTTTAATGGTTGTTTATAAGTTTGTTGCATATAACCTTTTTAAACAGGTATCAAATTCTGTTATGCTAAATGTTGGGTGGCTTTCCCTAGTGTCATAACTTGGATAACATGTTGTGATTAGAGGTTTCTTCTAATAATTTAGTTGGGTGAATGTTTTTTATGTAGATTTTTTGTATGTATTCAAGCTGATTTTTTTTTAAATTGCAAAGAATTAATTAATCATTGATTAGCTTTAACTTGATTAATGCAAATGTTTTGATTCAGGTCTCTTTTTTTCTCTCCATTTATTGAGATAGCCTTTGTGAAAATAAATTATTTATAATTGATACTTTGTATTGTTTTTTTTCTTTTCCATATGTCATAGCATTGGCTGGGAGGTGAACCTGCAACAACCATCTGCAACCAACTGCTTGCTTGCAAGGAGGCTGAGCTGACCTCTCAGCTAACAATGCTTGACTACTTTGTATTGTTGCTGCTTCGGAATTATGAATTTGCTGAAATAAATGTCATTTGCATATAATGTTAAAAATCATTTTCAGAATGAATGCAAGATAATTGCTATTAGGAAATGAAAGAGCCTTCATATCTTAAATATATACTTAAATGTATATACTTTTTAATTTTTTGTCATAGTCATTTAACATTTGACTTGCATTGTATGGTATAGTGCAATTGTAAAATGATAGATTGTAGAGGTAAAAGTCTGTGGATTACAGTCCAGTAGTGTCATTCGTGTGCTTGAATGTTACTTCACCTCATGATTGACAGACCACTTGATTATTTATATTTGGTATTATTAGTTTCTATATCATTAGACAAAATAAGTGGTTGATTTACTAGAAAGTTTGTAATAAATTATCACTTTAAAACATATTACTACCACTTCATATACTTACACAAGCTGTTAAAACAGCAAACTATCCATACAATAGTACCACCCAGTGCAAGCCATAGTAATCAATGGATTGAAAACGTTATTGTGTTTTCATTTTGGGCTCATAGTTTTATAGTTAACTAAATAGGTAAAAAGTGGCTGCTGAAGAGCTCAATCCAAAGATCTAGGTGCAATATTCTCAGATCTAAGACTCCTCACCGATGAAGGCCACAAGCTAGAAGCTACTCTGGGGATATTGGATGAGTAGACAAGTCAGGGATTTTATGTACAAATCTTGTATTGATTCATTACTAAGGCTTGCACTAGATGGCACTACTGTTTGGAAAATTTGCTATAGCAATAAAATTTATCTGTAATATTCTTTCTTAGATGTTCAATGTTATTAATAGCATATTTATAGCTAAGTTATTCACGTTTATGTCAGATAAATTTTCTTTATTACTGGTGTTGGATATGTTATCAGATTTTTAGTGCTCAACATTTTTAATATTTAACTAATTAGTAGGCACTGCAGAGCACATTATTATATAATGTCTCATCAGTATTTTGTATAGTTTATCTCTACATAAGAGATAGTAGATTTAAAAAAAAATGATTAAAATTGGTTTTTGATTGTGATCTTAGCAATCATGTCAGAGAAAACACCTTCATGTGAGATATCAAAACTAAAGGTCATATTAATATTGACTTTTAAAGCTGGTTGTTCATCGATATCTTAATTTTAGACAAAGTTGGATAAATTTCAGAAGAAATCAATAACATTTTAGAATGTGAATATGTTTATATACATTTGCTGAGATACATTGTCACATATATATTTCGAGATCAGACATACATGCCTGTAATATTTTTGGACATTTAGTTCATCAATACTTACCTCTTCATCTTAACTCCATTATATTGCAAACCATACACTAGTTCAGATATTCAGTCCATTCTTTTTTTATTATGCTTTCACATTCCAGGTGAAATAAAGCTATCAAACACTTAAATCCTCATGCTTATGTTGACAGCTTCATTTATAATTTTTACAATGATCATCATCAACTATTATCAATTCACTGCAGGATGAAGGTCTCTCCAAGTTTAATCATCTTCTCCGATCTTTAGCTTTTCTTCTCCACATCACCCCTGCACACTTTCTTATTTCATCCATCCATTTCACATGTGGTATCTTTCTGGGTCTTTTAAATCTCTTACTCTCAGATAAATTAGAGGTTCTCTACCTCACAGTAACATTCTGATACTTTTTGTCATATCACTACTTGAAAGATCTCTACCTTGATGTAGAATGGTGTGATAAAAGATATACAGCTGAGAACATGGTGTGGAGATTCAGATGTTTTAATATTTATGGTTGTCCTGAAGAGGGGAAGATTTTGTGAAAGGTATGCATAGTTAGAGATGGTTGTCTGAGTTTCTCTGCTGGGGAATGATTGTGACATAGTAGAGTCAAGACAAGAAATGAATTGATATAAAGTATTATTATTATTGGCCAATATATGTTATGTTTAGTATTAAAGATTAAGTAAATTTTAGAATGCTTGGCATTGATTCCTTAGTCTGATCTGAACATATTTAATTTATAGAGGTTTTACTTTTCATATTAAGTAAAATTTATCAACATGCATGTAATATCCCTTGGCCAATATCAATTTTTAATTTAAGTAAAAATATATAAACAACATATTGTTTTCATAATCTAAAAGGTATAGCTTCACAGACACGGTGACAGGAAATTGCTAACAGATTAATGGCATCAAAATAAAACAGTACAAGTTTCTCCAAGAAGAATTCAAAATCTACTTTAAAAACAGCAATTAATTTTACTTCACTCTATTCTAAATCCAACGATGTAACTAATCAGTGGATACTAGAAAGTAGTTCCACGATTAGTGGACAGCTAATGATCGTACCAAACATTCCTCAGACCAATTTCTGACAATGAAACAAACCAACCAATCAAAATGATTATTGGATGGTGGTTTATAAAATGTCCAAGTGTTGGAAATGATAGAGATGGAGATCTGATATATGCTGATCTTGAACTTCAAAGTCTGCCGCCCACATCATTAAACCATACAGGAGGTTCTGTTCTTAAATTTCATCCATCCACAATAACATAGTTATACGGAATTAAAGTCTAAGTTAAAAAGTTTATCTGTATTGAAAGATTTTGACTTCATCTATAGCAGACATAAAGGTTAATAGATTTCATCATAAATATTTACTCACAAATGTTTTTATATGTCTTTCTTTTTCTACTATAATTCAATAAACATTTCATTTTACCTTGTCATTTCAGAAATTATTATATTGTGATATGAATTATATATATAAACACACAGAAGCATAAAAATTTATGTTCACAACTTATTTTCATGAACTTTTTTTTTTCAGTTGATTTATTTTAAAATAATTAAATTGACCTCTAACTTTTTCTTTTTTTCTTTTATTTTTTTTTTACAATAACTTTTTATTTGCCAAATTTGATTCAATAATATTTTCTTTAGCTTCAGGAAATTTTAAAAAAATTATTTGTTTTGCTATATTATTTTAATAACGGGGTTTTTACTTTCATAATAAAAATTATAAAGTGATTACAATTTTGTATTATGTTATTTTCAAATACCGTATTTAATTAAAGCCCCCCCCCCTCTTTACATTTCAAAATATAATTGCAAACACTGAAAAAAAAGAAAAAAAACATTCTATGGTCCCCAAGCTATAACTTGCCAAAAAGAAAAGATTTGCTGAAGAATGAGCTAGGTGGCTGTAAATAAGATCCTTATCCGTGATTGAAAAAATGTTGGGTTAAAAAACAGAGATGATCATATACCTATATAAAGTACAAAAACATTTTAGGTATAATATTTCTGTAGTGTAATTTTCACTACATCACTCTCACACAAGATGCTCTTAACACTTTATGGAGGGTGCACAAGCATATGACATATGTGAAAAAGATCTATGACCGCCAAGATGCCCATTTTGTTCTGAACCAGCACTCATGAACTGGCCCAGATCACAATCTCTTACACCTATCTTTATCAATGTTCAGTATATACAGAAATATTATCCATTATTAGATAATCTTTAGTCTAATGAATGACTAATAAAAATTATTAACATTTTAGATACATTTGAATTTTGTTCAATTTAAAATTTATATCTATGATTAAATGAAATGCAATGATTTTTTAATGTTATAAAGAATGATCAATATTCATTAATCTATTTATTATATTGAAATGATTGCTAAATACACGTCCTAGACACCATTTGGAGTATGGTTTCTTTATCAGGAATTTGTCTGTGTGGGTGTGTGCTTTTTTTTTAATTTACTGACAAAATTTTATAATTGTTTTAGTTAATTAATAGTAGTACTTCTCATACCATACTGTTTTTACACATATACTGTATTACAAATACCCTATGCTTTTTTAAACTTTAATTCTTTGTGCTATATGTAATTTTGGGAGAAAGAAAATTATCATATCGAAACCATTACCTTTCTCTACTTAATGTAACTTATAATTTAGTGGAAATCATTTTCTAATCAATAATCACTACTTCACGACTAAAATATATATACACTTGTAAAGTATATTAGCAAATGTGTTTCTCTAAATGTACACCTATATAATTAAAAATTACTAAATCTAGGTATATTAAATCTAAGTTGTTTTTAGATAGTATGAAGAAAAAAAATTAAAAATATGCCATTAGCGTTAGTGTTATTTTGCTTTTAAGACAAACATTCAAACCAGAACTTACTTTTAAGTATTATTATGATAATGTGTATATTATTTTCCAATACCCTAATAGTATATAAGATAATAATGAAAAAGATATCTTTGCAGAAAAGTAAATCAGTAGAAAGAGAAATATTGAGAAACCGTTATTGAGGAGTTATTATAAGACAATAAGTGAATATAAGCATAAGATGAATTGCTTGATCTGTTACTTGATGGTTTGACTCCTACATGGTTTCACAAGCAATTAATCTGACAGTTTATTTAATTATCAATACATTGAAAGATCGTATCTAATGTAATATTTTCAATTTGCTGAGCATGAAATAAATTTATTCAAAATGGTGGAACATTTATAAATGTGTATATGTCATAGGTGTAATGAATAACTATAACTATAAGATACACATCTTATAGCTGGATCAAGTTTACAAAAATTATGTGTTTGTGCTATGAATATTCTAAAGTAAAGTTTGGCACATTGGATTTTTGGCATTTGGATGATGGCATTCAAACCTTTCATTTTTATAAATGTTAGGGGACATTTTTAATACATTGTACATTTTATATATTTTTATCATTTATTCAATTTATAAATATGTATTAAAACTATTTATTGTATTTATAATACCCATTGTATTTCAGAAAAGAACACAATCTATTATCTAAAACAGGCAAAACTCTCTATACGTATTGGATGCCAGAAATTTTGTGCAAAAAATCTCCATCTAGTGCCTACTGATCCAGTATCCCCAGACTAGTTTCTGGCTTGTGGCCTTCATCAGTGAGGAGCCTTGGATCTGAGAGCATCTTAGAATCTAATGCAACCTTACAGCAGCCATCTTCTATCTCTACTTAACTACAAAACTATCATCAATGAGGAGTCTTGGATCTGAGAGCACTGCAGCTAGTTCTTAGAATCTAATGCAACCCTACAGCAGCCATCTTTTATCTCTATGTAACTACAAAACTATGAGTAGGCACTAGATTTTTATGAACAAGCCTTCTGGTATCCATTGATTATTCTGGCTTGCACTGAGTGGCAATACGTATAGAGAGTTTTGCCTGTTTTAATAACAATTATGAGCAAGCATAAGAAATGGTGATCATGTGATGTTTATTGGATTAATCTATTATCTCCCAGTGCTGTCATTTATTCTAAGCTTTAATCCCTATGGATTAAATAGTAGGGCTAATTAAGTCCACAACAAGTGCTACCACATCCATATTCTTAGACTAAAAAGTTAAAACAATTAAATCTGAATTATATTTTACATATAATAATCTAAACAAAGCTTTAATTAATTTAAATTTTACATATAATAATCTAATATAAAAAAGTTAAAAGGTATTCTAGATCAATTCACCCTTTTTTTAATTGACAATAAAAAACTGCTTTTTGTAAATATTTCAGATAAAGAAAGTGAATATTTTAGATCTATTTATCTGAAATAATTCTTCAAAATAATTAGTAAATATCACTTTTAAAATTTTTAATCTACTACTTAGATTAATAATAAAGTAATAATCAATGAATTTTATTAGCACAGTGTCAAATTGTAATTCTCTTTAGAAGGCAATAAGCCTTCCTTACTAGCGTCTTCCATAATATTAAATCAGCGATGTTAAATGTAATGATTGTCTCATTCCAGTTACAAGAGAAAGACAGAGAGCATCCTCACATTTAATGTTACTGATTTAATATGTTGATGCTAGTGAAGAAGGTTTATAGCTTTCTAAATATAATTACAATCTGACATGGTACTAGTAAAATTAGTTGATTATTACATAGTTTAAAATCTTCTAATTTTATCATGAAGTAAATTATAATATTTCATAAGTGTTAATAAGATTATTTAAAGAAATGGATGTGAAATGAATGATTTAATATACCCACACTCATTTCAAGACACTTAAGATTGGCCTGTATAAGTACATTTAGCTTTGCAAATAAGATTGTTGTTTTTATCTTCTCAAAGTCTTTGTCTTGTGGCTAGAATGAGATTATCCTCACATTTAATATTGCTGATTTAATATTATGGATGGTGCTAGTGAAGAAGATTTATTGCCCTCTAAATAGAATTAATGATAAAAGGTATCATGGACTAATGAATAGCTCATATACCTGGTATATCCAAAATCTACAATTTGAATTCAAGTCAAATGCGGGATTTTTTTTTTCTTTTGAGTCAGTTGGTCCATAAATTAATGAATATCTACCTATTTTTAATTGGAGGATAAAATAAGGAAGAGAAACTTTGAATCGTTTCTGTTGCCATTGAGCAATTAGATTGGTAACTAGGTCTATTATAAAACATTCACCCTGCAATTGGATATTTAAAGATTATATCCATTTTATTTTATTTAGATTAATTAATACCAACTTTGATTTATATCCCTATTTTTGATTTAAAAAAATGAATTTGTCTTTACATTGAAAATTTAGGTATATATAAATAGAGAAGTGTTAATGATAATTACTTGGAATGAGAGATTGTAGAGGAAATGATGGAGAATTATCTACTTATTTTATTCTTAACTTGTAATCTTCTCTATATTTAAAAAAAATGTTAGATACAATATATATTTAAAAAATAACATCTAAAAGTATCTACGATTGAAAATTGTAAACAAAACAAAAATCCTAAATGCATTAATTGAATGAATTTTTGAATATTAAATTTAAAAAATGATTTGTTTCCAATTTGTTAATTAAAAAATAAAATATTGCATTACAGCATTAATTTTATAATAACTATGTGAATGACGTAAATTGTTTTCATTTTGCTCATAAAATATTTTAACATTATTTTATAAAATTTCAAATTATGAACTTTTATATTACAATCCAATGCCTTTTTTCTTCAAGAAAGTAACTAAATTTATATATAGCAAGAGAAAAAATATTTTCATGTATTTTATAACGAAATGAAAAAAAAAATCATTTATTACTTCTCACTACTATTAACGTCACTGTTATTTTAAATCATTAAAAATTATATACCGTCTATGCATTCTTAACAATTCTTTATTCTATTCCTCTTCAAATTTTAACTGGTTAGCAATCTTTTTCAAAGCTATAGCATAATTGTGTTACATTATTTTTTGCCCAAGCATACAACTGTGGTGCATAAGCTTTTTACACTTGTGACCCCCTTATTCAGACTGAAATTTTACTTGACCTATTATATGTTGTTACCATCCTATTAAAAGCATATAAGGATAGTAATAGTAAGTCAGTTTATCACATACGTATATGTACATTTATATTACATAAGATTTGAAATAAGATCTTTGAAAAAGCTGCATATCAACAAAAAAAAATGTATTAGACTACTTGTTTCTTAGTAGATCTGTTGATTTTTAGCAATTACAACTTTTTTTAGTCTGTTTTAGAAAATGTGTACATTTAAAAACAGAGTATCACATGACAGCATTAGGAGGATTCTAGCATGAAAACAAGACAAATGCAAGCAATACAAGCAAAGTGCCATTATAAATGTTCTGTTTTTACAAATTGAATTAGAATATAAAGAAGTCATTGTTGTGTAAGTACAAAAATGGTTAGACACATAATAATGGGTTGAGTAGTTGTCATTTATTATTTAATAGTGTTTAGGTTTTTGTTTTTGCAATTAAAAATTTATTATCCAACATGAGAACTTCTCAAAATTTCATGATCTCCAATAATTTTTTTGCAGAATTCACAAGTTGTGTACTACTGGCATACAATATTCTGATTTATATATACATTTATTATTTATAATATATATTACTCAATGCCTTTAATATCATTTCTTTTTTTCGCACTTGTTCAATGTGTACCATAATCTACCTTTTTTAATTTTTTTATAAATATCTGAACACTTATATGTTTAAAAAACATTACTGTTATTGCTTTATTTATTGTTAATTCTTGACTTCTTTTATTATCATATGAAAACAGGGAAAACTCTCCATACAGTAGTGCCACTCAGTGCAAGCCAGAGTAATCAATGGATTTCCAGAAGGCTTGTGCATAAAATCTCTATCTAGTGCCTACTTATCCAATATCGCCAGACTAGTTTCTGGCTTGTGACCTTCGTCAGTGAAGAGCCTTGGATTTGAGAGCTGTGTACCTAGATCTTAGGATATAAAGGAACCCTCCAGCAGCCACCTTTTATCTCTACTTAACTACAAAACTATGAGAATAAAATTGAAAACACAATATTTTCAATCCAAGCTCATTAGCTTATATAGTCATATAGGTCTGAACTCGTTTCAGTACTCATACATTTTCGTGTCTTTGGTTCTTTAACAATCATAGACACCACTATCCTATTAGGTAGGATCATATGATCACTATTTCATATACTTGCTCATAACTTATTAATAACAGTTGTGAGCAAGCATAAGAAATAGTGATCATGTGATATTATCATAAACACATTCAAGCAACTATTATTGCATTTTAGAGTTTTGGCAATCTGGATTTTATTAACAAGAAATAAGGATCTGCAAATTTTAATGTAAGTGGAATAGGAATTGCCTTAATTAATTAAGTTATTTTTAATAAGGTAGTTAATTGCATTACATACTTTAGTTTGCTTAATTTTAGTGAATAAATTATAAAATTCATATTTTAAAACTGTGAATTTTTTATATTATATTTGTGTATGTCATGATTATAATAAACATAAACATTTATATTGTAAACACAAATAAAGTGAAATTTCAAATTTATCTGTTAGTTATCTTGATTGGAAAATAGAAGCACTTTCTGAAAATTGAATTACATGAATGAAAATAGCAAATAGTAATGAGAAGTTGGTTCTGGAGATAGAGAGATAGATAGATAGATATTGGTATATTTTTATATTATTAATTTTTGTTTTAGTTATATAATTAGCATACTTTATAAATCAAGCAGTCAACTAAATCAGATATATGTATATTAAAGAAAATTTAATGTTTCATATATTATGTCTTTAAAAAATACAAATTTTATTATATTTTTTTCTTATACCTTTACCTGTTATTAATGGCACACAGACTAATATCAGATGATATTATGCTTCTCTCTTCTTCAGATGTTTTTGGATTTACAAGTGACAATACTAGCACGGGGATCGAACCTGGGCTTATATTTACTATTCTTATGTATTATTTAAATACATGTATATTATCTATTTACTTAATGTAATTATAAGAGATGTGAACTCAGGCTTTCAAACTTCCTACTACAATCCATTCTATCTTGTATAACTGATATCAATTGTATAAGATAGAATGGATTGTTATACAGTGCTTGAAAGTCTGAATTCAAGTCCCTTATTCTCTTGCATTATGTTTATGGGAATAACAAAGTAGAATGCTTAATAAAACAGTGAAATATTTTTAATTAGTAGTTTGTTATACATTTCTGAATCAGTGTGTGTGTAGGGGGAGGAAGCAATATAGTTTAAAATAAGAAAGTTTTCTATTTAGGAAATTTCTATTAATCATTTCGTCCTTCATGGTAAATTTTCAAAAACTTCATGAAAAAAAACACCTTCAGTTTCATGAAAACTGATTCAATATAATTATTTCATAATATCCAATGAAAACATGATAGTCATTTATTTCTATATAAGAGGAATGATCCAAAATGTGAGATACATTGCAAAAATTAATTTCATGCATTATATTTTAAAATAATATATTGTGTTAATAATGTCCATACTATACCAATTTTAAACAAAAAAAATATTTGCATTTTTACCCTACAATATTCAATAATATTACGGTAAGCAAGACAACATGTCTATAATAGTGCATCTTAGGAAAATAATAAAAGAAATTACCCAGGTTTTCTGATTGATGAGTAATGGGGTTTGAATAGTTTACATTTATTTTATTCTCTAGCTAAGACTATATAGATATCCATTTACTAACCAATATGTTAAGCAGCTTTTTTTTAATAATAGCTCATAGAGAAACAATAAAGGGGGAAAAAAACAATATTTATCTAGGTTTTCTAATTGTTACATGATGAAAGTTTGAACAGTTTTCTATACTTGTTTTAATATTTACTAAGGCTGCAACCTCAAGAATGTATACATAAAAATGCGATAGTAGGGACCTCTACAGGTCTTAACCACAAGCTTACGTTTTGGAAGAAGCTTGAGGTCCCTATTATCGCATTTTTACGCATACATTCTTGAGGTTACAGCCTTAGTAAATATTACTTACGTAATCAATGTGCCTTTAAATAAATTTATAATTATACTTGTTTTACTTTTTAGTTAAAAGTAGCTAGATACCTATTTACTAATCAATATCATACTTATATATATATATATAGTCAAAGAATAACAATAATTTTATCCATCTTTGCTGATTCTAACAATTTTTGTTGAATTTGCAACAGAAATTTCAAACAGATAAATATTTGAATTTGTTTTTCCAATAAATTTTAGTATTTAAAATGATCATTTAATATTTTTATGTAATTTATAAAAATATTAGATATTTATTATTATCAATGATTTTTTCCATTTCAGGGAAAAATTATTCTTAGTTTAACCTTCATCCTTTTTTTAATGAATTTTTTTTTTAAAAAAAAATTGCTAGATAAAATATAATCATTAAGTAATTTTTTAATTCCTCATTGAAAACAACTAAAAGAAAATTAATCGAAGTATTTAAAAGTCTTTTAAATATTTATTGATTCTTAGTCAAATTGTTACATAGAAAATCGGTTTTTTTAATAGACCAAGTTTTCTATTTTTTATATGCATTATTACATTTTTCATAAATATATGTTTTAATGTATACATAAAAGAAAATATATATAAAATCTTCATCATTTTCAATTATAATCAATTCATTGTAATGATGAAAATCTCTCCAAGGTTAATTCAATTTCTCTGATTGAGAGTCTTTCCTCTCAACATCACATCAACAAACTTTCTTATTTTGTCTATTTGTTTCATATTTAGTCTCTTCACAGATCTTTTACAATCTCTTGATATGCAGTTTAACACTTGAATTATATATTTACTATTTCTTTTAGCAATATACCCAGTTTAGTTCCATTTCGTCTAATTCTTTCAATGATGAAGATAACATCTGTTTGTCCTCTCATCCAAATATTTTCAATTTAGATATATCTCTATTTAAAACAGTTTACAATAACAATTAAATTTTATTAATATTTTTATGAATCTGGATTGAAATCTTTATAATTTCAGCATTTTTTTAAAAACCAGTTAATTATGATCAATGTCTAGCTTCTATACATGCCAATCTTATTTTTCTTTCAAGGTTTTTGAAAATATTGTTATAATATTGATTTTTTTTTCTTTAATGAACGATTTTTGAAATTTCCTAATAAATATTTTTATTTCTTTTATTTTTTTTTTCTTTGCTATTTTTATACTTATTATGATTTTTTTTTATCATACTCATATATTTATCTCGTTTTTAATGTATTTTTATTTTTCAATTCCATTCGGGGTTCACTGGTTCATCGTCAAACCCAAAATTTCTAATTAGGTTGTATTATTATTTTTAATAGTAATGGGTATGTTTTCTAGATTATATCTGAGACATTGAATAAGAAATTGTAATTTATTTTTAACTTTTTCAAGGTTTAGATGTGAATAGTTTATATTATATTCAATAACCTACTCCTGGCAATATTTTACCATCAAATCTGGCTCCTTTCTCACTAATTATCAAGAAAATGCAATTCTTTTGATTCTTGTAAATTCAACCTGATGATATTCAAAAATGTATTAATCATTCTCCTGCTTTATTACTGCTTCCAAATGTCTGCACAGGATTGTAAAATCATTTAATTTCTATTTTTAATTACCTTGAGTTATTGGCACATAGACTTATGTAGTGATTGGATGCCTGAAATTAAATTGATATCACATAATCAGTCATAGGTTTATATACAATGATAGATATTATAGTATTCTTTCTTATACTAAATGTCACACCATGTTTTAATTTTATTCTGTAAAATTTCCTAATATAGTACACTATATTTTACTTACTTATAAGATGTTAGTGTCTAAGTGGACATTTCCTTTGTTAAAATATTAAGCTTTTTCTTATTTAGAATCTGAATACCCTATGTTTAATTGGTTATTGTCATTTGGCTTCAGATTTTTCATTCATACATCAGCTGATAGATATCTAAATGAACGTTAATCTAGTTATGTTGCTTTTTTCTTAGTAGCATGCTGAATATTTTTGGGTCAGAGGGAGCTGCCTTTCTGCATCACAGTTTCTGCTGTGCAGTGTGAAGTATGTCAAACTGCTTTTGTGACAGGGATCAATTGTAATCTAAATCAATGATGTGCAAACTTTTTACATTTGTGACCACCATACTCGGACTGAAATTTTAATCCACCCATTTTTTACTTATGTGACCCCCGCCCCATTCAGAGTGAAATTTTCCTCTACCCATTTTTTAAGTTGTGACCCCCATACTGAGTCTGAAATTTTAGATGACCCATTATATGTCATTACCATCCTATTATAAGCATATAAGGATACTACTAATAAATCATTTTACTACATACAAATATATATATATTATATTTCAACATATATGATTTGATGTAAGATGTTTTGAAAAAACTGCTTATTACCCAACATTAGAACTTCTCAAAATTTTCATGACTCCCCAACAATTTTACTGCAAACCCTTAAGGGTTGTAATCTGGCTTGCATACCACTGATCTAAATCATTCTACACAACTATTTTTTAATTTATATATTAATAATGAAATATTAAGAGACACAAACAATAAACAGTATGAATATTGCAAGTTAAAATTAAAATTCCTAAATATGAGGGAAAAGATTGCTATAGGAAAAGAGATGAAAATGAATAAAAATTCTAATAGAAGATGAGAAATATATTCAATAGACATGGCTGTTCATGTTTGATAAATCTATTAGTAGCAACTTTATGAGACGTACAACTTAATCAAGTATATTCAGCGTGTATGCATTAAAAATAATAATAAATGTATAAAAAATCAATTAATTACACATTTTAAAATATAAGTGAAATAAATGCATGTAAGCATAGATAGAATACTATTAATCTCTTTCTATGTAATATGATTATTTTCATTATCTAAACAAAATTATGAACATAAATCTTTCACATTTTTCAGACTTTATTATTTTAGCACATATTATGATTTAATTAAATGATGCATGAAATTTAATCTTGACTATATATATACATTAAAAATGATATAGTGCAGTATATACAATAACATATATGCACAGATGGTCAAAAAAATTATCAAAAGGCATATTTAAATAAATACCTGTAAGTTAATAAAAGTCAATATTTGTGAATATAATTTTTTAAAATCTCTTTTTAGTTTTTACAGTACTTATGTATTATCCTGTTAACCAAGCTTGGCAGCCATTTTTTATAATTATATGATTTCAGGGGCATATAATAAATCTTTCAAACAAAATGGTTGAAAAGAAACAATCATATTTAAAAGTTACATTTTATTATTATTATTTTTATTTTAAAAGAAGAAAAATATCTCCAAAAATTAATTACAATATTTTCACTTCATTTATTATTTTTTAGTATTTATTAATATAAAAATGATAAAAATCTAAGAAAAATAAAGCATCGTATTATGTCCATTAACGCTGACTTCTACTTATTAATGAAAAAATCTAAGAAAGTAAAGTGTCATACTGTGCCTGTTGACACATACTTTTCAAGATGGGAAGATCCCATACCCCTAGAAATACTCTACTGCATACTTTTCCATTTGAAGAAGATCCCAGATTTTCAGTATTTTGCCAAAATGGTAGTGACAAAAAAGATACTGCCTTTAAACAAAGTATGAAAATGTTTTGAGTGTGTCTGATTTAGTCGTTATAATATGAATTTAAAAAAAGTATTGAAATAAACCTTCTAAATGGAATTTATAATTGATTTAATTTTTTTAAACTTGAAAACTGACCTATATTTGGTAAGATAAAATTGAAACAAACAACCTAAACAATACTTAAGTAATATTTACTGAGGCTATAACCTCGATAATATGCGTGTAAAAATGCGATAGTAGGGACCTCTACAGGTGTTTTAACCACAAGCTTATGCTATGGAAGAAAAGAGGGGAACCCTTCTTTACTTCAACCTACTTTCTATTTAAATAGGTGAAGCTGAAGCGGTTAGATCTGCGAGCGTGAAGCTATTCAATACTTCACTGATTAAGTCCACATTTCTTATTACACATTAAAACTCGTGAAATCTTTCGATTTACAACGAGTCAATGGAAAGATTTTATAGTTAGAAATCTATTAAAGTAATTTAAAGTTGTAATTATAAATTTATTAAATGCACATTGATTACGTAAGTAATATTTACTGAGGCTATAACCTCGATAATATGCGTGTAAAATATTACTTACGTAATCAATGTGCGTTTGATAAATTTATAATTACAACTTTAAATTACTTTAATAGATTTCTAACTATAAAATCTTTCCATTGACTCGTTGTAAATCGAAAGATTTTGTGAGTATTAATGTGTAATAAGAAATGTGGACTTAATCAGTGAAGTATTGAATAGCTTCACGCTCGCAGATCTAACCACTTCAGCTTCAGCTATTTAAATAGAAAGTAGGTTGAAGTAAAGAAGGGTTCCCCTCTTTTCTTCCATAGCATAAGCTTGTGGTTAAAACACCTGTAGAGGTCCCTACTATTGCATTTTTACATGCATATTGTCAAGGTTATAGCCTCAGTAAATATTACTTACGTAATCAATGTGTAATCAATGTGCGTTTAATAAATTTATAATAAACAATACTTGTAGTGCCCCTGAAACTGTATAATTAAAAAAAGACTGTCGAGCTTGGCTGACAGGATAATACATAAGTATTGTTTTAGCTATTAAAAAAACAACTTATGTTTTACAATATGTAGCAAAAATTTGAGTGAATAAGGGCAAAGGATCTTTAAATGAGTTTTCAACATGAAGTTTGCTATAATTTTTAAAAATAGATTTTGGTTAAATTTTCAAAAAAGGGTGATTAATAATTTTTGATTATACTAAAATAAACACAATTGTACTCCATTTACTTGATATTTGATTCCATGAATACCAAAATCTGCTAATAGTATTGAATATTATCAACACATACACATATCTATAAATTAACAAATATATCCTGAATACAGATTATACATAATACAATGAATTGTATATATTAAGACACTAGTAAAAATGTAATGTACTAATCTCTTTTTGCAATCTTTTTGTAATGAAAATTGTTGGTGATAAAAGGTGTAAAATACATCTACATGATATTAAATTATTAACGATAATTTTAAATGTCTGCTTGCCTTATAGAGAGTAGCCACATCCTTGTGGCAATGATTGATTTTTTGTATATAGTTTTTGGAATAAGAATTAGAACATTAATATTTTATTTTTTTATCATTTTCTAGATTTGTTTTTAATTGAATTTTTTTTTTTTAAAAAAAAACTGTGTATAAGTAAATTGATGGATTATAAGGCAATAGATATGATAGGTCCAGAATGCATGTATATACAATACATTATTACCACCATTTTCAAGTACTGTTAATCCATTACTGGATTATGGTCTTCAAGTTTAATTCAGCTTTTTCAATCTATAGCCTCTATTTTCTGTAGCCACAATATTTCTTATCTATCCATCTCCCATGTGATCTCTTTCTAGGACTTGTACTTTATTGTATTAATCCAGTTTAAGACTTCACCTATCCATCTATTATCATTTTTTTCTCTACGTCCAAACCAGTTCCATTTCAGTCTCATTAAATGATATCAGTGATACCAATTTGTTATTTCTCATATTTAATTTTTGATATGTTGTTATTCATAACATACATCTCTCCATATTTCATTGAGTCATCTGAAATATCTATATTGTTTCCCTCTTGTATGTTCAATCTAAGATCCATAAATAAGATATGGCAGAACACAATTTTTTTTCTTTCAAACATCAATATTTAATACTAAGTTACTTTTAATGAGCACATTCCATCCAACTTTAATTCTATGATTATTTTTATTTGTTATATTCCTATTATATTACTAATTTTATCAAGCTACTTACTGTTGTTAACTTCTTTTAATTCATGATTATCAATTTTTAATCTGTAAAAATCCATTGAACATTGAATATGTTAGTATTACTGTAGATGACCATGTTTTTTTATCATATGACCATGTTTTTATCATCAGAGCTGGATTCTTCTTCTCTAATCATAAAGAAAATGCAATCACTTTGGTTCATGTAAATTCAATCTCATTTTAAAATTGCAAGAAGAGGAATATATATTATGAATATGCAAAATGATTGTCAAGCATTGCTGGCTAACCCGGGTTCGCTACCTTCCAAGCAGCTGGTCTGGGTTTGCTTCCCGGTCAATGCATTTGACATATGAAAAAAAAAAGCAAAATGAACCCTTTAAAGATTCAGAATATTTATAATAAGGAGAGGCGTAAGAAGTGAATTGTAAGATCGTTTTGGAAATAGCACTGCAACTTTGATTCTTTCACTCAAATTTTAATAGAATAACTAACTAATATGCATTATTTTTTTTTATTATACCAAGATAAGCATAACTGTATGCAATTACAATCACATTACATACTTCTAAAACCTATTTCCATTATACTCCAGAGCAGGTTATCCAACTTTTTGACTTCTCTGAACCAGACCAAGAAAAGATGATTTGTCTTGGGCCACATATTAGGTACATGAATATTACTAAAAGCTGATAAACAGACAAATAAAGGTTAATGCATAATTTTTATGATATATACCACAGATAAGCAAAAACATCTTCACATAATACTGCTAATTATGCAATAGCCCGTCTGAGCAAATCTTTTAAAATCGTTGAGCAGATTTCATTTTATTTTGATGTCTAATATAGAAAATGTACATATCTAAGTAATAAAATGTTGTTGGTGATATATATAATAAAAATAATAAATATAATGGGTGTGTCTGTTTATTATAAAAGAAAAAGAGCAATGTAAAAGTAATAGAATATTTGATATTGTATTTGAGTGCATTTATACAATTATTTGAGTCACATTGCAACATGAAATCGCAAAAAAAAAAAAAAATCTCAATAATTTAAATAAATTGATGATTTTGTATTGGTCCACATTATAACAATTTGCAGTAAGCTTGAGCATTTTTATAGATCCCAAATGATGTAGTGCTTTATAGTATTCCCATTCTAGCTTTGAAATCCTTGTCTTCACTTGTAAAGGCAAAATCCAGATACAAATCTGGGAATAGAGATATTATTGCAGTATTTCAACAAGTATCTATTGTTTAATCAAGCTTCCAATAGATGACAACTAATTGTACATCACCTTAGAATAAAGAATTAATTACTGAACCAAATGCCCTTATGCATTCAAATATATTCTCATCATACTTCTAATGAAGTGGAATAACCACCACCTGCCACATCTTTGATCTGGGTTCCAATCCATACTGAATAAGATTTTTTTTTTTTCATATAGCCAATTCAACTAAATAAGAATAATTTGGTATCTAGATCTTCTTAGTCAAAGACTAAAACCAATAATGGAAAAACAAACTTGTAATCAACTAGCAAACATTGATGAGTACTCAATAATGAATAATATTTCTGTAATGTAATTTTCACTAAGCCATGCTCAGTTTCTATCCACTTTTAACACTTTGTAGAGGGATGTAATCATAAGCATATGATCAAATGTAATTTTCACTACATCCTTCTCATATAAGATAGGGACTGGTTTCTATTCACTTTTAAGACATTGTAGAGGGATATAATCATAAGCATATGACCAAAGTTAGTTTTTACTACAACACTCATGCAAGGTAGAGACTGGTTCTATCTACTTTTAATACCTTGCAGAGGAATGTAATCATAAATATATAGTCAAAGATATGTCTTAAAAATGGATAGAAACCAGTCCCTATCTTGCATGAGAGTGGTGTAATAAAAATTACATTACAGACATTATTCATTATTGAATAATCTCTAGCCCAGGGTCCCCAACCCTATGCCCATGGTCACCATGGTGCCCGCAGACCATTTTACATGTGCCCACCGCTATCCGAACACGATAAAAAATTATTTATCTGATACAAATAAATTTAATTTTTAAAATTTCTTATAAATTATTGTATTATATTGTAATCAAATTGTAGGGCATACTATACTTTTACAGCGTAAAAATATAAACATTAATTATGTTAAAATTTTATTTTTGAAATAAATATTTTTTTTGTACATTATGTGTATTATTAACAATATCCAACTATAAATTCACATTGAAAAAATAAATGGTGCCCACCACCTGGTTGAAAAAATAAATGATGCCCGCCATCTGGCCGGTATTATAGAATGTGCTCTTAAGTGCAAAAAGGTTGGGGACCCCTGCTCTAACCTAATGAATGACTAATAAAAATTATTAATATACTTTAATTTGTACTGCTTTCAATAAACTTTACTCTTCAGAATATGGGAAGTGTTTGAGAGGTGTAGCAGTAGATTATTTATTTTATCTATGATATTAATATATATATGAAAAAATGCTATTTATTGAATATAAATTTTCTTTACATTTATGAGATATAGATTCAGTGTTTGAATACTTAAGTTGATTTCTCATTAGTACATATGTGTATAATTCAGCATCGGCCACACTTAAATGAATGTAATCATTCCAATTCTAGGTTTTAAAAAACAACAATACTTCAAATCATGAAGCACTGATATGTTCATTTGGATAATAAACTTGTCCATAAATAAATAAGTAAATTGCTCAAGAATTCATAAGAAGTTTTACCATTGGAAGGACTAGAACTGGAATAGTTCCGAATAATTTAAGCTCCAGCGTCTGACATTCTCAAGACTGCATTAAACCATGTTGAGCACACGTCCATTATTCAGTTTGGTACTTATGTACCATTCCTTCACTCTCTTCGCAGGGCATTTTTTGATACATTATCCAGTTTCAAGGGCGTTGAAGTATTTGTTTTGTTTTGTTTTAAATTATTTATCGAACATGTGTTACTTGTTAAGTTTAAAATAAAAAAAAAAAGAAATCAAATAAAATTCACGTTAACTTTAAAAAATAATATTTTTTTTTATAAATGCCATTCAGAACATTTAATGAATTATTCTTTTTCCGTACAAACCGTTAAGGCATTCCGGTAACTTTTTTTATGTTTACCATAGCGTTGTTTAAAGCGGTTGGCTAATTATTTTTCCAAAGCATTTTCAAAATACCGAATAGTGCCTGCGCGAAAAGTGTGTGCTCATGGGCATGATGCGAAACTGTACGTGTGAACGGAGAGCTTTATGTGTGAATGGAGATAATGGCGGTGAAATCTCAAAACGTGTTCGAAGCGAGTATTCATTCTTTTCATCGTGTTTTTATTTAGTTTATTACAGTTATATTAAATTTTATTTAATTACAATTGTTTGGAGTTTTATGTAACTTACTGTGTGTTTATAATCATTTTATAAAGAAAATTTAACGAAATATTTAATACGATAATCATTTTAAAAACAAAAAATATAGTTTGAAAACATGACGCCCCTGAAAATGGATAATTAACCAAAAAACGCCTGGGTTTGTGATGTTGTCTTTTAACTTCTTCTGTGGTATAGAGTTCAGCACTTAGCCTAATTGTAGTTGTCAATGGGTTCTATCCTCGTCATATTTTTTTTTTTCTGTAAAAGCAATCTCGATAATCTTTATAATGTAAACGGGATTTGTTTCTCACATCAGAATCATACTCTATTGTTCGTTTTATTTATCCAATCCAATGAAGATATGACGTAAAATAGATTTTATAGTATCGTATTGTCATAGAACACATTAATTGATATGATGTTACCATCGTGTTGTTAGAACTTCATATATACGCACACAAATTTTTTTATATCATTCTAAGCTTTGTTTATTTCAATGTTTATTTTTATATCATTCTTTTTTAAATTTATGCGAATCATAAGAGATGACCTTAATTATTAATGCTGCCTCCAAGCGAATAAGTTTATGAATAAAACTAAGCTTCTGCATTCTTTCACTATCTGTTTAAAACATATTTTACTAAGCTTTGTTTTGTTTGTTTATTTTTACTTAGCATGCATTTTAAATTAAATAATTAGCTAAGTCTAATATAAGAAAAACAGTTTTAATTTTTTTTATTAAACACAGATCTATAGATATAAATGTTTTTTTTACCCTCTCAAAACAATTCCAAGTTCCAAATTAAATTTTATAAAAGATAAACACTTTTAACTCCATTAAAAAAACACCGAAAGAAAAACAGTCAAGAAAGTTTGCCTTTGAACACTGTTTTATTGAAATACGAACACATGAAAAGTAGATTGTTTATAAACTCAGCCGAGATTTAGACTAAAGCTATTTGTTTCAGATATATAGATATGATTTTTATATACTCAGAGACACTATAATAGTAGAAAAAAGTTTATAAAGTTTTTTGTATTTCATAGTTGATCAATCTGAAAATATTATTAATAAATTTATATTAAGCAATTTTAACCCTTCAATGCAATAGTAATTGTTTATGGTCTTAAAACTATGTGACTTGTCTGAAAATCTCTCTTACTTGATAATAATATTTTTTAAAAAAGTAACAAGGTAGTGTGTAACCATTACTTATATGTCTTTCTAGTACAGTATTATCATGAGCAAAATAAATCAGTCTAATCCTGTTTGATAATATCATCATCAGCAGCAATCACGATCAATCCACTGCAGGATGAAGGTCTCCCCAAGTTCAATCCACCTTCTCTGATCTTTAGCTTTTCTTCTCCACATCACCTCTGCACACTTACTTATTTCATCCATTCATCTCATATGTGGTCTCCTTCTGGGTCTTTTACAATCTCTTGGAATCCAGTTTAAGATTTCAATTGTCCATCTATTATCGTCTCTTCTATCAATATGCCAAGCCCAACTCCACTTCAGTCTTTTAATTTTTTCAATAATGTAACACCTATTCAGAAAAAAATTCTATATGTCACTCGATTATATAATGTCATGATTTCATTCTCCTTCTCATAGTCAGATCCAATAATATTTATTGACAACAAACAACAAATACACATTGTATCGTAATTAGTGTATAAATTGATGTATAAATTATTTTACACATAAAAAAAAAGTTTGTTTTTGTAGATATAAAGCTGTAGTCTGTGAAAGTAAAATATAGTTTTTAAATATGTGTGTACATACGTATAAATAAATAAAGTTGTGAAAATTGAAAACTTCTGAACATTTTGCTTTATATATATATATACACACATCTATCAGATAATAATAGAAATTTAAAGTCTACCATTTGATAATATATATTATAAACAAAACCCAGATGTAAATCTAATAACAATGCTTTAATTAACTCCACAAATGCACGCTCTCACAAAAAGTAATGAAATTGGAAGAAATAAGTGATTTTAACAAATGAATAATTTCCTACACATAGAATTATTGCAAAGGGCTTTAATATGCTGTTAAAAGACACTTTATCTTACTGAAAACAAGAACAGCTCTTTACTCTAATACCATCTATAGTTAGTTAGTTTGAGTAACCAATTATTGGTTACTTATGTTAATTATAGATGGCATTAGAGTAGAAACTGCTCTTGTTTGATCATATCCTGAGTTAATTAAATAATTATTTTACTGCCATAAAAGAATATTCCAATATATAAATGCATAATCAAAGTAAATATTATTATGGTCTGCATGATTTGTTGGAGTGGTAGAATAGCACAATGAAGAGTTAATGTTCCAAAGGTCATGACCCAGATCTATCACTTCTGGTGCTCATACTTCTTATTAATCCCCTCGTATTTTATATTGTTTTATTACCCAGAAATTAAATTATTAGGATTTTAAAGAAAATATCATTGACAAAAACTATCATCATCATCAACCATTATCAATCCACTGCAGGATGAAGGTCTTTCCAAGTTTAATCCATCTTCTCCGATCTTTAGCTTCTTTTCTCCACATGACCCCTGCACACTTTCTTATTTCATCCATCCATCTCACATGTGGTCTCTTTCTGGGTCTTTTACAATCTCTTGGAATCCAGTTTAAAATTTCAATTGTCCATCTATTATCATCTCTTCTAGCAGTATGTCCAGCCCAACTCCACTTCAATCTTTTAATTTTTTCAATGAGGTCAGTACACCTGTTTGTTCTTTTACCCATACATTATGTTTTCGATCTCTTCTTGTTACACCCAACATACATCTCTCCATACTTCTTTGAGTGGTCTGAAGTTTAATAAAACTCTATTTATTGACATTAACTGTATTTTTCTAAAAATACAATATTTTTCTCAGAAATAGCATTTATAAAAAGTAATCTATTTATAAATAAATTTATGGATTTTTAATTAAATAAATATGGCACCAAAGTAACTCACTGTGAGTAAATATATAATGTTGATTTATTAGTTACATAATTGGTTAAATAGATTATGTTTAAGAAATCTGTTCATAATTTATATTTACTTAAACAAACCTCAGATGAATTTATGCTAAGTACTTGTTGCCATATGATTAAAGTGACAAATTGAATTCACATCTGTTACCATATATATTTTTGAATCCTGTTGAACGGCATGGTTATTTTTTTTTAGTACATATTAAAAGTAAGTTAATCTTTTTATGAATTGCTTTTAGTAAATTAATAATTATAACTATTAATTATTCCACTTCCCCATTAAAGGGATCTTTAAAAAAATTATAGTGAAGTTTATCAGAGATTGATTTAATCAGATATAGCCTAATATTTGATTTGGGCAGTTTTAATATATTTTGATTATATATATAGTTGTGCTAGGAAGAAAATTCTAGTGGAGTATATAATATGTATCTCATAATGATTCAATGTAAGGAATACCATGTGTAACATTATTGGATATTTATATTAAATTTTCTTTTGTTTTCCATTCTTGTCTTACTATTTAACCATGGGTAGCTAGACATCATTTATAACAATATTAGAATGTTATGTAATCTTAATTCTGATTAGAACCTCAAAAATAGTTCAAGTTTACATGGCCCTAATTTGAATTTAGGTCTTGGACATTTTAAAAAAAAAATCTTTTTGTTAGTGTTTTTGTCTTTAAATTTAATAATAAAATATAATTGTTAAGACTATCATAATGTGATTTTAATTAAATAATGAATGATTAGAAAAAACTTGTCTGTATATTTATAAATTATATTATCAGCAACCTGTTGCCAAGGCAACTCTACAATTAGACAGTAAATGCGAAATTATAGCATTTCTTTGACACCAGATTGCTATTTTATTAGTTTGTTTAAGTTGGAGGGCTGTAGTCATTTAATTCACATATGATACCTATTAGCTATTTCACATATAATTTAATATATATGAAATAATAAATTATTTTGTATTTTAAAAAAATTATTTCAATTTATGTAATTTTTAAATATTTTGGGTTCATTTTGATTGTTTCTGCTGTTAGTAAATAAATTCTATAAAGTTAACTATGACAATTATTGGTGGTTCTATGTAATAAGATTATCCATTTTTTTCTTCCCTTTCAGATATGATCACAAAATTATATCTTACTGACTTAGTTGTTTAACTTTCTTATTTAGATTTATTATTTGATAAGTTTAAAAATAACTTAATCTTGTATTTTACTTTAATATATATGGAATATTTTTTTTTTTTTTTGTTATTTAAAGTAACTAATAATAATGTTAAAAAAATTGATTTGATTTTTACTTGTAACAGTCACTGTGCTTACTAGTTGAATTTATTTAAGAATGATGTGATATCTATTCTTTTTGTTATATTCTAGCATTAAGAAAAACAATGTATCTCTCAGAATATGTAATTAAACATATTTCTGTACTTAAAAGCTTATTTTCAGAACCTTTCCTAATCTAAATCAATAATTAAATAAAAGTAAAGATAAGTTGCTTCCAAACCAGACTCTTCAGATCATCTGACAAAATTAGTTGCAATGAATCTACTTGTAATACAATTTATTATGGAAATCCCATGCCAATAGCACCATTAGGTTAGCACAACATAAGAATATATATAGGGATGCAAAAACAAGTGCAAACAAAATCGATATTCTTGGAGCATGAGATTGATTCAGTCACAACTTCAATCCACTTAACATCAAAGTAGTTTATGCCAAGCACAATGATCAAAAGAGAAAATTCAAAGAAGCATGGTTTATTGCAAACAATTCCCATGTGGAAATGTGATTCATGTGTTGTTTTAGCATACAAGTGGCATGTGTAAATTTATCAATTTAGATATTAATTACCTTATACATTCATTCTCTGACGAATCTGACTTTATCTAATGCTGTGAATATGATCTGCCCAGTTGAAAGCAGTGCTAAGTTGTAGTTTATTTATATTACTAATCTTTCCTGTAGAAAACTACTCCTATTTATTGAATTATATATACAAACTTTGAAGGATGTAGGCTCAAATCAACATTCATTATTCAGTCACCATACTATAAAGAAAAAAACTGACTAATCACCCTGCAGTATTTATACCTTTCAAGAATAAAGTTATTTAAAAAAATAAGGTTAAAATGAAACAATAAGACCAAAAAGTAAATATAGTTTTGAGTTGATCTTAAATTTCAAATTTATTGCATGTAAAATATGTCCACGATATCATCTCCCTTTTATTTTTTATATAATATTAACATATAACAAGCTCTTTGCTATTACAGGTTTTTTAAAAAAGTAACCAGTTACTGATAGATTCTTATTTACTTACTAATATCCTCTATGTATAATAATCTTGATTTTAGAATCTTTGATGAAAGAATTAAGTCAACAGTTTAACAATTTAGGCCTAAATGAACAGTAGGAAAAGTTAGGTCAGTTATGCTGAAATATTAAACAGCAAACAAATTGTATAACAAATACTTTTTTTCATTAAATTAAGATTTGTACAGAGAAGAAAAATGTTGAAATGAAAACATTTTTGACACGTTCTGTAAAGCATAAGTTACCATTTTAGTTTGCTTATTTGTTATTTATATTTTTAACAGTGAAAATAATATAACTAATGTTGAAAATCTGAATTAGAAAACTATTAATATCCTGGAGATAAAAATTCAAATGAAAGACTGAAATGGTCAATAATTGAAAATTCTAAGAAGACCATTGATTGACATAAGATTGCATATACAATATGTTTCAGGGCTTTTTTATAAATCTGAAGTAGAAATCTGATTAGTATTATCAAAAAATAAAAATTTTCAAATGAGAAAGCAGAAGTAAAGAGACTTTTATTAACATAAAGTTGTTTTTTGCTTTTAGAAAATTTATTTTAATATTTAAATTTATTAAGAACATTACAATCTTGAAATATGTGTTTTCTGTTAGTCAAAATATAATCCGATTCTGCTGTACCTTCATTTGGATGCTTCCATGTCCATTTTCTTTTAACATTTTTCTAAAAAAAAAATTCATAATATAAAGTTTTTTTTCCCTGCAAACTCCACAAATGTATGTCCTCTTTCATTTCTATTACCACAACCAAAATTACCTACAGCACTTTCATTTTTTATTTGTTTACCAATTTTAGCAATAAAGTTTCCCATAACAATTTTAAAATGTTGTTAACTCTGATCAAAAGCCTTTTATACATCCATATAAAAATCTTTTATTACTTCATCACTATGAGAACTTGTTGAGGCATAAACCTGAATTATCTGCATTTGTTATCTGAAGAAAGGAGTTTGCTATTTGAAAGGAGACCCTTTGATTCCTCTTGGAGGCCTTAAAGGAACTGAGCAGGGCAAATTCCTAATGTTCACTCCATATGTTCTTGTTGTTGCAGCCATTATTACTATGTGATTATTCGTATAGCATATAAACATGGATGGGCTGCTCACCAACACACATTAGCCAGCATGGTGCTTCTCAGTTGCCTGATAAGGCAGAATGAATGTTTGTATAAATGTAAATATTTTTCCAATACATATATATGATTATGACAGACAAAAATAAATCATGGCCCTTATTCCCAAGAGGCTGAAAAGTCACCAACCAAGGCAGCGGTTGGTGGCCAAAGGCAGAGGGTGCTAAGAATCCCCTGATTGCGGACCCAGGTTGCCATTTGATGACGACTTTTTATTTAGGTACTTATAACTGCAGATCACTTTCAAGTGAAGGAAGATTGCAAGAATTAGACAAAGAACTGTCTTATATTAAATGGGACCTTGTTTGACTTTGTGAAGTTAGAAGAAAAGGGGAAGATACAATTGATTTAAAAAAGTGTCATTGTTATTTAGCAGCCACCTTATTGCTAACTACCTCATTGCCAATTCTGGAGTTCGAAGTTCCTCCACCAAATGCCATGAATGCCAAGATTCTGTGTGAATGACCATCAGATCTAACACTTTATTTAGTGGCACAGTAAGTATTAACCAATGTATGCCTGCCATAGCCTTATTGTAGTTATTTGTGAAGCAATGCCCTTCTCACATGAGTTCTCTGAATGGATTTCGAACACCAGATAGCATAATACAATTATTTTGTCAAAGTACAAACTTTACAATTACAAATATTATTAAAGGATCAAGTTTACAACTACAGATATTGTCCAAGTATCAACTTTACAACTACAGGAAAAAAAATAAAAATAACAAAATTCGAAAAAAAAAAAAAACGTTCAAAATTATTCAGTCAGAGCATGTATGTTCTGGCCTGCTAAAGGTAATGTTGATATTAAAAAAAATTTAGACAAAAAAGCGGAAGTTATCCAAATATTGCTAAATCAATGATCTCTGAATTTTTATTAAGATAAGTTGTTTATTTTACATTACATTTTTAAAAAAAACAAACAATAATGTCAGTCTGTCAGCTTACTTTAACTCTTGGCCTGGGGTAGTTGTTCTTTGTTAAGTGCTTTATAATTGAGTTGTTTTAAATGGATAATTCCACACATTAAAGATTTCCATCTAAACATTCATTAAAAATATTAATATATATATATTATAAGGGACTTGAACTCGAATTTTCAAGCTCCCTACATCTATCCAATCTATCTTATACAACTGATACACATGATAACATGTGAAAAAAATAAATGACATCCAATATAAATATTTCATGCTGAACCAGCACTCATCAGTTGTTCCATATCACTCCCACACGTATATACAATTAGTGCTTAGTTCATATTAAGATAGCAAATCTTCAAACTTTAATGAATAAGCTTCAATCTTCTCCATTTTTAAAATTGGTTTCCTGAATTTATCTAGATTGCAATATGCACAATGTGCAATAGCAATGAGTAATTTAATGTATATCATAATTTTCTAACTTTATCAGCACAGATTGCTCACATATCAACCATTAAATCAGTCAGCAGCGAAAAACCATTACAAATTGAACGGAATTGATAAACCCTTGTAAAATGGACAGCAGGTAAAGCAGTTCAGGCAAAAACAAAGATATATATATATATATATTGGAAGATATCTAGTGCTTGACTTTGTTTATTTGGCATTCTCTAATGACAACATGTACATGAAAGACGATTGCTGTTGTTAAATTTATATATACACAATGTCTTTTTCCAAGAAAAGATTTGAAGAGAAACTTTATTACTTGTGAAGAGAATCATACTAGCTCGTGCTTCAGGATAATATATATGTAATTATTAGAATGTCTTGTTTCTATTTTTCGTTTTTGTTACAATATGATCTCAAGTTATTAATGTTTATATTATGGAAATCTACCCATAGTATCTGATCATTGCTATATAATTAAGGTATTTACTAGTCATTTATTTAATTAAAGGTGATTTGAACCCAAATTTTTAAGCTCCCTTTAGTCATTCCCTTCATCTTACACAAGCATGCTAAAAAGGTAGTTGATCGCCAATATCCATATTTCGTTCTGAACCAACACTCAGTAGTTGTCATTTATTAGAAAATTGAATTTGCATAATTATCATTAATTACAATTACAATGTTCTGCTTGTTTAGTGCCATAGAAGGGTGGTGGATTTTGGAATTCAAAATCCATGGATTGCTACTCCAATTCTTTAATTTTTGCAACTCGACTTTCTTAAGATTATATTAATTATGGTATTACTAAACCGCAGTTAAACTACTGCTTTTCCATTTCGAACAGTTTTTTATAAATTACAATTATTGGATGACAGATGTTTTTTGTTTTGTCGTTATCTATTTTATCTAATCTGGGTTTTTTTTAAAAAAAATTTTGCGCGTATATATATAGAATTAGATTAAAAATATATAGTGATAAAGGTCGAATCATTTTTCGTAAATAAATGCAATATAAAAGGAACAATTTGAAAATAACAAAAATTCTGTTAAATTAATTATTCTATAATTGCTTTATTTTTTAACTTTATAAATAATATTCTGTTTTTACTTACTATTCAATAAAAAAAAATCAATTGGGCCAGAAGAGTTTTTGCATTTAATTTTTATGTTCCATGCAGTTTTAATAAGTTGCACTTTTATTAAATGCCAAAGATTTATGCTTAAATCCACAACCGGCATCCTTTGATTCATGTACACAAAATTGTTCTACTAAGCTGCTAAGAGAAGCAGAAAAAAAAAAGGCGGCAAGTGTTTATCTGCAGTCACTTAAAAGTAAAATTCTAGCTGCATATGATTTCTAAAGAATATATAATACAGTTTATAGAACAATAGCTAGTGATTTCTGTTGTGTGTGTGAGAGAGAGAGAGATTTATTTTTAAGAATAATAATGTTCCATTATAATTCATTTACTTTTAAATAGATTTTTTTAAAATAAATATATTTAATTTGTCAAAGTATTAGCCGGGAAGCGAACCCGCAAACCCGGGACGAGTGCTTGTAAAGCAGCTGTTCTGACTTCTCGGGCCAACATTATATTAAATTATTGTATGTACAAATGAAATTTATAATTTTTTTTCTACTATCTATATATGCAGTAATATTTTCTCTCATAACCACATGCATGTGGGTTCTCATATCCATAACCTGAGATTCGAATCCAGGCTGAGTAAATCTCAGCTAAGCCACAAGTAGACAATACTTTTTTTAAATAGATGGATCACAACCAAATACACTTACTATCCCGAGATCTTCTACAGTTTCTTTTTTTGAGGTTTGTAATTCTATTAGTCCGCTTGTAAAGAAAAGATTATTTTGTTTTAAACTTTCATTATCTAGCTGAATATGTTTTTGGCGTAGTAGGTCAAATTCAGCATCTAAATCTCAGGTAATTCTGGATCATTGAATATCAGGTCATTAGCTTCAATAGAAGTATGATTGTAATATAATGTCAGCCTTCATCACTAATTAGAGATAACAGACACCTACTAACTCCATGACTAACCATAATCTTTTAATCTCTTCTTGTGATTATATAATTTGTTGAAATTTCAAATTTTCAGGAGAGGAGTAAATATTTACAAACATACACATCATTTTCTTTGTCTCAAGGAGTTGGAATAAACTAGACAACTGGGTACTATGATTAAATAATAATTTGCTATTGCCATTGATTGAAATTGCTAAAGTATTAAAAAGTAACAAAAATGTATTAGGCAGCAACCTTTTTTTATTTCATTCCAAGGCTGCAAATAAAATAAAGACTTAAATGACAATTGTATATTAATTTTTAAAAATAAGATATGGAAAAATTAATTAGGGTCTTAAATAAATTTAAGATGAGAATTAGTTCAATACTAGAATAGCTTGTTGATTAGAAAAGTCTTATACATTGTATGTATATGTACTGATTGCATAAATATCCTATATAACTGATTCAAGTTTTATATACCAGATAGAGCTGCAAAAGCCATACTGAAAGTGCTAATCTATAAATAAAGAAAATTCAAACACTTATTCTATTTATTAGAAATTTTTGGTTTTTTTAAAAAAAAATTTTTTTTCACTGTTGATTATATTTTTTAAAACAAACAATTTCTTATCAAAACACCATTTTTTAATATGGATTCAAATTGACAATTTCTAATCAAAACAAATGCTTCTAATATTTGGATAAGTGAACATCATATTTTTGCAAAATTTCACAATAGACATTGACATTATTAGCCAAAGTATGTGCAATCTTCAAGGATTGAGATGTATCCATGTGATGTCTTAACTGACCAGTAAATATGCAGACAAATCTCATAATCTTAATTGGGATCAGTATTATTATTAATAGACACTTGATGTTATTTGCAAAGTATTTTGCACAATGGTAGAATATTGGATTTGAGAGTGAAAGGTTCCTAGATCAAAGTTCAAGCTATCATTTTTGGTATTCAAATGTCATATGCATTTCAAACAACCACTGACTCAATAATTTTATTTTTGGGGTTATTACAAAAAAAAAAGTCTAATATTCTTTCTGTGATGTTGAAAAACTAATGACTTTACAATATTTCATTCTTATACTACACGATATCACTTGGCAATGACTTCTCTGGATAAGATAACATTCTTGTTCTACATTAACATTTTGTTATATGTATTTAAATTTTGAAAAAGTGAATATTAAATGACGAATATAATTTTGCTTATTGTTATTGGTTTATAGTAGTATATGCAATATTCGAGAGCCAAACTAAAAGTTAATCCTATTATTATTATTATTATTATTATTATTATTATTATTATTATTATTATTATTATTATTATACTTCCGGTGTTCTAGATTAAAGACGTGTTCAATTTTTTCTCTCTTGCTTTTGTTTTGTTTTACTGTATTTTTATTTATAAATATTAATTTTTATTGTGTTCAGTAAAATAGGATTTAATTGGATTTGCCTATAAAATGTCTTTCTGCAAGATTTGTCATGATTTACTACCAAAAAATGGAAATTTTGTTTCGTGTATGGGCTGTAGCACCAGTTTTCATTACACATGCTCAATGTTAGGAGAGGCTACCTATAGACGGATGTCTTTAAAAAAAAGCAGGAATGGAGATGTAATGTTTGTAGAATTCCACCTGATAGTAATGGTTCTGTTATGGTAAATAATAGTGATTCTTCGAATTTGATTTTAAGTGATATTTTGGAAAAATTAAAATTACTTCCGGTTATACATACGGCAATTTCAGAGCTTACAATTACGGTTGCGAAGCTTCAGGTTGACGTGGATTTTTTGCGGGGTAAAGTTGATAAAAATAATGATAATTTACTACGATTGTCAAATATGTATGATTCTTGTGAAAACGAAATCACTTTGTTAAAGGAAAAAATTGATTATATGGAACGTTCACGGTTGGAATGTGAAATTGAAATACAAGGTGTTCCCTTTTGTGAAAATGAAAATTTATCTTTAATTGTAACGAAGTTGGCGGAAAAACTTGAAATTGAAAACTTTACTACTAATTGTATTGAGAATGTTTATCGGACAAAATCTAAATCTAATAATATAGCTGGTTTTATTGTTACTTGTTTTGCTTCGCGAAATTTAGCTAAATCATTTTTATTGAAGAGAAATGTTATTAAATCGGTTTCTGATTTTTTGTTAATGGAATCTAGTCAGCGTGTATATATTAATCAACGTATAACTCCACATATTAGACAGCTGTTATGGAAGGCTAAGCAAAAAATGCGTGAACGTAAAGGTATGGCTTTTATACGTAATGGATTGGTTTATATTAGAAATGATTTAAATTCTCCGTGTGTTTTAATTAAAAATGAATCTGAGTTGTCAGCGTTTTGAAATTTATTTCCTAAAGTGAAGCTTGATGCATTTTATTCTCATGATGAAACTTTGTCTAATTTAAATGTTTTTCATATGAATATACGAAGTGTTAGATCTAATTTCGATGAATTTGTTGTGTATTTAAATGATTTTCCTGCCGGTTTTTATGATGTGATAATTTTAACTGAATCTTGGATTTCCATTGAAGAACAGCATTTATATGTTCTGGATGGCTATTCAAATATTCTTTCTCCTCGTGCGTCTTCACGTTCAGGTGGTGTATTAGTTTTTGTGAAAGAAAACATTAAATTTACGTATCATAATCCATTTCTTGCCTCTGCAGAATGTGTTTTGATTCATCTGAATTTACCTTGTTTTGTGTTAACTATTGTTGCTTTATATAGATCGTGCACAAGTATCATTTTGGATTTTATAGCTGAACTTGATGTGTTATTGTCTGATTTACATACTACTTCAGTAATTCTTATGGGAGATTTAAATATAGATTTATGTAATAATCTACATGGGCCTACCGTACGATATTTGAATTTGCTTTATAGTTATGGTTTTAATCAAGCTATTTTTTCACCTACTCGTATTACGAAATCTTGTCAATCAATTTTGGATCATATATTTGTCAGACTAAACCAGAATCAAAGTTATGAATCGTCTGTACAAAATATTTTTATTTCGGATCATTTTGCAACTGTGTTGAGATTATTAAATTGTAGACCACATGTAAATACTCATTTATATATTAATAAGTTATCACATAATAAACTAAAAATGTTATTATCTGATCAGAATTGGGATTATGTTTTTGCTCTGCATGATGTTGATTCAGCATTTTTAAAATTTCAAGATATTTGTAAATCTTTAATTGCAAAATCTATGGTTAGTTTTAAATTGACTAGCAAAAACCGCAAGCGCTCAGCCTGGATAACGAATGATTTGATTGGAAAAATTAATCAAAGAAATCATTTAAAATGTTTGGGTGGAGATTTGTTGACTTTGAGGAAATTGAATACTGAGATTAAATCTGATATTCGGAAATTAAAATTTCAATATTATCAAAAATATTTTAATGATAAAAATATTTCTTTGAAATGGAAGTTGATAAATTCTCTTGTAAAGAAACCTTTGTCAAGTCAACTTAAATTTATAAAACACAATGATAATTTGATTGAAGTAGAAAATAATGAAAAATGTGTTGCTGACTTGTTTAATAATTTTTTTTCAGATCTGTCAATAGATAGAACACCAGTACAAGAATTGTCTTTTGCTGATTCTTGTGTAAATTCTTTTTTGTGTACTGATGTTACTGATTTGGATTTGTCTGGTAAAATTGATCTCTTAAAGAATGTTCATTCAGCTGGTCTAGATAAGTTAACACCAAAGATTCTTAAGGAAAATAAGTCAGCTTTCATACCTGTTCTTGTTTATTTGTTTAATCTTTCCTTAAATGTTGGTTTGTTTCCTACTTGTTTGAAGGTTGGTTTTATTACACCTGTTTTTAAAAAGGGTGATCCTGTACAGCTTGACAATTATAGACCAATATCTATTATATCTGTAATATCCAAATTGTTAGAGATGGTAGTTAAAGAGAAAATGATGTCATTTTTATCTAAAAATAATATTTTATCTGAACATCAATATGGATTTATTTCTGGTAGAAGTACCTTGGACACTTTCTATAGTCATGTAAACAATTTGACAACTTCACTAGATAAGGATTTTAAAACTGTTGCTATTTATTTAGACTTGTCTAAGGCATTTGACTCTGTATCTCACAAAATTTTACTTAAGCGTTTATATTCATATGGTTTGCGTGGTGGATTTATTTCATGGTTTGCGAGTTACTTAAAGGATAGAAAACAAGCAACAAATATTTCTAGTGTTGTAAGCTCTTTTATAACAGTTAACCATGGTGTACCACAAGGTTCAGTTTTGGGTCCCATTTTATTTATAATTTATATAAATGATTTATTTTCTTTACCTTTAGAATCTAAGATTTATGGTTTTGCAGATGATATTGCTTTATCTTATGCTGCAGTTTCATATAATTTTGTTGAAAAAAATAATTAATGATGATTTAATCCTAATTAGTAAATGGTTAGCATTTAATAATTTATCAATTAATCTTCCGAAAACAAAAGCTATTAATTTTTCTTATAGGTCAAATATTCATTCGCTTAACATTACTATTTGTAATAAGTATTTTTGGCATTGTAATAGCACTTGTACTTGTGCTAACATTTCTTTTGTTGATAATATTTGCTATCTAGGTATTTTTATTGACTCCAGACTATCTTGGTCAAACCATATTGACTTCCTTTGTTCTCGTTTACGTAAATTAAATTATATGTTTTTCTACTTATCTAAATTTTTTCCTCGGTCAGCTTTGATTACTTTATATATTTCTTCTTATCAAAGCTTATTATGTTATAATATATCAGTTTGGGGGAACTGTTCTACTTTTGCAATGACTACATTGTCTGTTTTACAGAATTATACAATGCGTATCATTTTTGGTAGATCACGTGCCACATCTGTTAAAGATATTTATGCCACTTTTAATATACTAGATGTTTTCCATTTGTATAAATATAGAGTAATTCTTGATATTTATTGTAGGAAATTTCATTTGGATACTAAATCTTCTGTTGTAAATACTCGTTTATCTACTAAATATCAGCTAGCTTTACCTAATTTTCTTAAAACATCTAGTAGGAAGCAATTTAGTTATAATGGTCCTAAATTATTTAATATGTTTATAAGAGATTGTTCTGTGAATTTAATGAGCACTAGTTATTTGATTTTTAAAAAGCATTTATGGCACTGGTTATATTATTCTATGCATTAGTTTTATTTTGTTTATTTTATTTTTGTTTATACTGTATGTTATGTAATTATTTACTACTGTTATTGAATTTCCAAAAGTAATATCTGTATAATTTTAATGTTTTATGTTATATTTATCCTTTTTTTTTTTTTGTATTTTATTAGTGTTTTTTAGTAAATACTCGTTTATCTACTAAATATCAGTTAGCTTTACTTAATTTTCTTAAAACATCCAGCAGGAAGCAATTTAGTTATAATGGTCCTAAATTATTTAATATTTATTTATAAGAGATTGTTCTGTGAATTTAATGAACACTATCTTATTTGATTTTTAAAAAGCATTTATGGCACTAGTTATATTATGCTAAGCATTAGTTTTATTTTATTTTATTTTATTTTATTTTTTTTTGTTTATATTATATGTTATGATGTAATTATTTACTACTGTGATTGAATTGCCAAATGCAATATCTGTGTGATTTTAATATTTTATGTTATATTTATACTTTTTTTTTTTGTATTTTATTAGTGTTTTTAGTTGTTACATTTAAATTCCTCACACAAGATTTTTCTTGTATGGAATTTATCTCACTGTATTATACATTTATTGTTTGCTTCATAATGAATAAATAAATAAATAAATAAATAAATAAAAAATAAATAAATAAAAAAATTATTATTATTATTATTATTATTATTATTATTATTATTATTATTATTATTATTATTATTAGCCTTTTTTAAATGCTTAATAAAACTATTAATATATTGTAACCATATATTTTAGTATAAAATATATTAATTGATGTAACTAGTATAAAAATTTCTCTTTCTTCTTTTGGTGATTTGATTATTGTTATTATTATGTTTCAAAAAAGGTACATTGTATTATTTTTCTTTGATTTTGTAACTTTAATTATGTATTTGGTGATTTTGTAGGTACGTTTGTTTTGTCATTTCTTCATCTGATTTTTCAGTGATAATTTTGAACTTGTTCTTATATCGTTTATAAATAGTAAGTAGATCAGTAAACTTAGTGTTTCATTGCTTATTGTTATTAATTAATATTATTGTTATTGTCATCATCGTATCATAAAGTATCATCAATGTTGTAGTATTATTATTGTCTATTATTATTATTATGTAAGTATTATTATTATTATTGTTATTATTGCATACTATTGTTATTTAAGGAAATAAACATTTTCAATTCAGATACAGTAATAAATATCATGTTAAATGATATGTTATATATTTAAAATATCAATATTGAAATCAATATAAAACTCCTATAAAATAAAAAACTAGTATAAGTATAGTTGTATTTGTTATTGTGTACATTCATAAAAAAGGCATAAGAATACAGATACTTAAATAAAGATATATTACTGCTTTATTAAGTTTTAAAATAGCCTCCATACACTTAGATCATTGTGCGACAACAAGTTTATTAATTAATTTATTGCACCCTTAAGACTATTTAAGCAATAGTATCACTTCACGAAACCATTATGTGATTATATTATAGACATTAATGATTTAGAGATTATTAAATAAATTATTTATATTAGTTGGTACACATTAATATAAATTGATTAATAAAAATATTCCATAGCTTCTATTTTTTTAATTTTGAAAGTAATCAGTCATAGTAGTTGTTTTTAATACTAAACACAATAACAAACTATGATGATGAAGATAATAAGTCAAATATTTATTTTGTTTTATGTTGTTGATTAAATTAAAATTAATAGCATTTAAAGCTAGCTTATCATTATATCACTGCAGTAAAGTTGGATACATAGCTGAGAAAGCATCTTGTTTTCTATTTGCTGTTAGCATATAATTAAAAGGCCCTGTTTCAGTAGATGATATGAATATGTAATTTAGGTGTATTTGATGAGGAACTTTATATGGATTGAGAAAAGCTAACTTGTTGAATGTCTCGTTAAGTAATTATGATATTTTGTTTAGGTGTTTAGCTGTTTTTCGCAGCGTGCTGTTTGGGCATTAATGACCGAATTTTGAAATTTATTAGCATTGGTGCTGATAAAATATTGGATATAAATAAGATTATTTTATTATGTCTATCATTCTATTTCGTTGTAGCTGGTTTATTATATTTATTAATGAAGCTCTTTTTATTTACCATTTGGCTGCATTCGTGAAGTTATATTGATTGATTAAACCTTTTATCTATGCCATTAAATGATATCATTAATAACTAAGATATAGAAATATTGCTTTAAATTAGACTTATTAAAGTTGGTCATGCTTTATTTTATGGACGATATTATGATTTTAAGATTGTTTCTTCTATCTCTTAAAGTGAGGTAATCTAGATAATATAAAAACAATAAACAGAATCTTTGCAGAAAAATAAAGTATAATAAAATTGAATTAACTTGATCCCATAGGTTTTATTTTAATCACTGATTATATTTGTAATAAATAAAATGCGTGTATTTGTAATGAAGCACTCAACATCACATGATACCATCTACTGTTATTGTAAAGACAATAATAAAATATTAACAGTGATAATAAATTTTATAAATAACTATTACTAAATACAGAACCACTTTCAATTCTTTTTAGTTGCAGTTGTAATAATCATTTACATAAATTTATATAATAGTAAAATTTCTTATATATATATCATAACAATTAATGATTAAGAATAGGAACAAAAATTCATTATTAGAATAATATTAAGTGAACTATATACCATATATTGATGGCAGGTTGAGCTTCAAGCGTATGTAATATTATGATGCGAGTGTTAATGTTGAGTGACTATCGCGAAAGATATATGTATAATGATAAATTAGTTACAATTGAAGATGTGATATTAGGTGGAGTGTACTTATATAAATATATTTGTATATGTGAGGATAAAATGTGTGTATGTGATATGGTGATGATTTCAAATAATTATACTCTGAACTATTGATTTATAATTAAGTTGTTGACTCTATTTATAATGTTAAAGGTATATGATCTGAATTAATAATCATTGTCGACACTTGACAACACTTTTGCTAATTAATCTTTTGAACAACATGAAGATAGAAATAGAAACAATCGTTGCTATAAGTGATTTCAAAGCAACTCTTCGTCAGAGAATCGAAAAACAGATCAGATGAACTTTGAACTCAATAGAAGAGCAGGACAGTGGCATAGGGATAACTGGAAGAAAATTTTGAAGTTAAAATTACAGCGCAAAGAGCATAGGCTGAGTGAGAAAAAGCAGCGTGGACTAAGATGTATTGGGCGATATAAATTTTCTTAGAAGTTTGTTAACCATTTCACTAGATATGAATGACAAACGTCAGTTTCATTAACTGATCCAGTGGACAGTTGAACTATCTGAAGTGGACTCAATTTGCTCGCAAAGTTCTTCATTATCAGTGTAATGGCGACCGAAGATCTGGAAATGGACCTTTCATAAAGTAGGTGAATCATCTACTCCACCTCGAATAAGCTGTTTGATACTTACATAAATCTGTATTATATTATTGAATAATGTGTTGAAATTCATAATCTTTGGACTATGCGTGTATGACGCGTTGTTTCTGAACAATTAACATTGCGCTAAGCATATATACATTTCAATGAATAATTGTGGCGAAAAACAGGTATTATAATATCATTCTAATAAAATCTCTTTAAAATTAATAAATCATAACTTTAAATAAACGTCTGATGTTTGAAATTGCTAAGCTGATCGTGTGATTATATGGTGTATCGAATTATTAAGTTGTCATGAATATTGACAATTCTATATGGATAAATGATTTATTAGTGTCAAACATGATAATAAATAGGCCAATAGTGTGATGCTTTCTTTGGATTTGATTATTGATTATAACATGGATAATGGAAGATACTGGACAGAATAGATAGACATAAGATTGTTGGGTAGTATTTAGCTTTGTGTAGTTAGACTATAGTCCCCAGGCTTACCAGGATTGACTGAACAGATGCTGCCTTGACAGTACTATATATGCTACCAGGCCATAATACATGATGGAATAATTCTTATCATATGTAGGGTAGAAGCAGATGGAATCAGACCATGCTCACAAATATCCTCACTTTCGAAGCTACGGGTAGGCGCTAAATGTGATATAGAAATAAAAGGGTGATATAATGGCGTCCCAACTAACAGGCTCTACGAATGTTAGAAAACAGACATTAAGAACATCCTAGCATAACATAAAGGAAGCAGTAAGCAGGGATTGATTTTTTTAAAAAAAAAAAAAAAAAGGGAAAAATAAAAGTGATAGTTTGTTATAAATCAGAAAGAGTTTGAATACATATTGGTAATATGAAGAGAGGGCGCAGCGCATGATGTGGAATATGTGGATAGAAAAGTTCTCGAGTGAATCAGGGAAAATAAAGTGAGGTATCATGTACATATTTATATAAAGTCATAGTTTATAAATGAAGTTGAAGATTTATCATGGGATATTATAAACGATATAGCTCAAATAAAGTAATAAGGAGAACAAAGTCCTGGGTGGTCATTGCAGTGGACTATGAAAATTGGTGGCAAATTACAGCATGTCAAAATAATGGCAGAAAGAATGAAGCCAAAAAAATAAACAGAATAGGGAAGAAGCAGCGTGGAAGAAGGAAATAAATGTAGTGGGAAGATTTTAGAAGGTGGAAGGTCTGAACTCAGTTTCAGGAAATGGATAAGAGGATTGAATGGGAATTTTAGGAGATCCGGCAGAACTAGGGATAGAAAGCAAAAGAGGCGGAAAGTGATGACAAATAAAAAGTTTGATGAAGAAAATCTAAACCAGGCGAAGTCTGGTAGGATGAAAGACCTTGTTTTATGAGGCAATGTAGAAGTGTGGCGTGCCACCAGTGAACCATTTTAAAGATAAGACAGTTTAGAAGGCTAAATGGAAGCTCGTGATCTACAAGCCTCGAAACGCGCAGCATGAATCCATTCAGAGGAAGACAAATTGATGTTAGCATACAGCGTCTAAGTGGAATGCCAAGAGTGGTGGACCTGGTAAGCCCAGCAGCCTGCTGCTAAGGCGCCAGAAGAATCGAGGGGAACTTTCACCAATTGGAGGGCCGCCAGGAACTTCGTGCAGTACCAAGTGATGCGGGAAACATGAGGAAGGAAGCAGAAAAAGAAATTTCACCCTCAATTTTCATATGCGAAGTGAGACCAAGGACACTGGACACGTGTCACCTACCTGAAAGCCACATCATTCAATTGTAAGGCACAATATGCCTATGAATGTGGAAAGAAGAATGATGTTGGGGGTGAGGAGAGCATCCATCAGATGGCAGAGCTGCTTAATGCTCCTGAACATGAGTATATATGACCACAACACACCGTTGGAGCGA